>JAOVVI020012072.1:0-12377 GCA_028571085.2 Nepenthes alata | reverse complement strand
TCCGCGTTATTTACCAGGGTCGAAACTTATTTCTATCACGAAAGCACAAGTTACGCTTTTTCAGATTTGGTCCTTTGCCTTGGATTGGTTGGGCACCGTGCTGCTGTAGCGCTGGCTGCCCTATTGGCCAGTGGTTTGTGCCATATTGTCGATCGATACAAGCTCGGGCAACTCGGACCAGTGCAACGCTTGGCTGGATTACTTTTTTGCGATGTGATGGGTGGTGGGCTGAGCACGTCGAGCCCCCATGATGAGTTATAATATCTTAAATATTTTTTATCCATTTAATTGAGATTATTTATCTTTAAATAATTTAGGTATGATAAAAATTAATTAAATATTATAAATTTTGGAGGATATATGGATTTATTGGGCCGGCGCCTGTAGTATGTTTGAATATCGATTTTGATTTTAATTTTTTTTAAAAAAGGGATAAATGTATATATAATAATAATAATAACAATAACATATTATATAATAATAATAATGATAATAATAATACGTAGGGGGGGAAGGGATTCAGGGAAGAGAAAAACAGAAGCGGCGAGGGAGAAAGAGAGGAGTGAGAAAGGGAGCCGCAGGTAGAGACATAAAGAGGGAAAAATGAGGTTTTTGGGTTAGATTTCAAATACGAGCTAGTTAGAAAAATTATAAATTAGGTAGAAATAAGTATTTTCATGTCCTCTTTTTCATCCTTTTTGATTTTTATTTGATTTGTTTTGGATTTTGTTGTCTTGATACCCATCCAAATTATAAAAAATAGAGAACCCATGATTATTGTTTATGGTAATTGTGGTTTACTGTTGATTTTCCCATCTGATTTGTCTAGTTTGGCTTCGCCAAATCCTAACCCATGCCCAGCTCGAGTTTTCCTCCCCTTTTCAAATTCTATACTTATTTTACCCTTAATTGTGTATTACCTATATCCCAATTATATATATAATTTGGTTGGATGTCTGATTTCTAAAAAATTAACATATTCGGCTCATTCGGATACTCTAAACCAGCACTATTACTGTTCACCCGAGGTTAAATATAAATTTTGTATGTTTCCATCGCAATTAATTGTTATATAAGTTATGGTTAATTATACATGTTTAATTGTAAACTTCAAAAAAAATATGTTTGTATTTCGTTGTGAAGGAAAACTTGTCTGGAGCCCTCTAAAGTAGTAATTATTTCTTGGTAGTAAGAAATTCTAATTTTATCTATGTATTATGATATCCACGCATCCAAATTGAATCATGAAAAGATTTTAATCCGAAGAAAAAATAAAAATTATACAAGTATTTGAAGAAAAATTCACAATATATTATGCGATCGAATTGTTCTCCCCGATGGAGATATTGTGAATAAATTATGGTGGACCATTCCACAAATGAATAAGAAATCATGAAATTAGGACCACGAAATTATGTTACGGAGTGTAACAACCCTTGGCCTGTCATTAGTATTACAGTAGAGACTCAAAAATTATCATGACCGCGTATTGTACCGGGTAATACTCTTGGTAAGCTTTAGGATGTTATTGTGAAAGAACGAGGATTACCTCTGCACCACAGAAGACTATGGTAGCATTTTATTGGACCTATATACCGGGTGATAGGTATACCGCTATATCATATATTGTTCGGCCTGTTTACAGGCATTATATGGATGGCCCCTTATCTGGGTTGATAATAAGAGCTCATGGCCTTAGATCATGGGGAGTATCATGATCATTTTCTCATTCTTCCGCATATTTAGTTAGTAAGACTTACTGATTTTGGTCTGCAAAGATTATTATAAATTATGAAAAGTGTATAGAATTATATTTCATTTCTTTAAGTTTCTTCTCATATTACTTCTGTCTCGTTTCATGTTTCATTTGAATATGCATATTGTTGATTGATTGTTTATGATACATTTGCTGAGCTTTTAACTCACCCTTACTTCTTCTTTCCTTCCAGATGAGTATGCACTTATACTCGACAAGTACAAGTAGGCCGTAGGTGTAGGATAGATAGCTATCGATCAAGGAGCTTTTTAGGACTCAGCTGTACAATTTTGTATGGACGAAGAATTTATATAAATTATTTTGTTACTTATGGATATTTATGTATGTGATGATGATGAGGATGTATATTTTAATTTTCACTATGTATGATAGATGTAGTAGCTTCCGCAGGTTCTTATGGTTGTATTTGGTTACCTAGTTGTATCGTATCTCTATCGACATCGTACCTGGAGTTATGACACCAGCGTCACACGTTGTTTATTGTGGTTGTTGGGATCCTGTGATGTGTATTATGTGTGTTATAATAGTTGTACATGATACTTGTATATGTTTTGTATTTGGTGAACGTCTATTTTATAGACAAAATTCTACGTAATTTTTAATAGAATTTGATCCATCACAGTTGTTATCAGAGAAAGAGATTCCTTAGAATTGATTTGGATATTATATGAAAGTTTAGGATAGTATAGGCTAAGGCTAAATGTAGCCATAGAGTGTCCAAGTTAGGATAGATAACCTTAGTTACCCTAGTCTGCGTAACTTATACTAGAACTAAGTTAGGACGGTAGTTTTGGTTAATTGCGTAGGTAATAAAGTTGAAATTAGAGTCCGAGATTTGATTTGGATTTTGAAGTAGGAAATTTGATTTGAAAACCAATTTAAGGATATCAGTTTTGAAAAGTGAGAGGCAATTGGGATGATTAAATTACTGTTCTCCGAGTTTGCTCGCAATTATTGTTATCAGTCGAGTAACGGAATGACCCTTTTTAGGCTTTATATCGTCGGAGATGTAAGTCTCTTGTTAAATAGGAAGAATCAGTGATCATTAATTGTTGGACCCAATATCGTATAGGTTTAGTCAGAAAAGATTAAGTTTAGTAGAGATCGGCTCATCGAAGTTTAGAGTCACTAGAAAAGTTATGTCGGTAAGAGATCAGGTTTGAGGTTGATGTGGGCAATCATATGCCTCTAAAGCTGTCTCCGAGGAAAAGAATTTGGAGTTCTGAGGGCGAAGGATATATTGAAGCTAAGGTTCATTAGGCCATTCGAGATTTTCAGTGAATCAGAGAGATGACCTGTGAATTGGTGTTTCGTCGAGTTTGGCGGATTATTATAATATGTTTTATGTATATATGTTGAAAAAAATGTAGATGATCTTTCGTCTGTGATCGAGTGTGAGTTATTACTGATTTTGAGAAGTTGTTTTATTTGGGGTTTCGGTTTTGACATTGGAATAGAAACGATGAAGTGTTGAGGATCGGATTTTCGGAAGAATCATGTGGTTGAAGTTAAATTCAGAAGAATATCCTCATTGTGTTAATTGATGTAAAGATTGAGATGCATAAATTTTAAGGACAAATTTTTTGTAAGGAGGGGAGAATGTAATATTTTGGATCTCGTTTGAATTATTTTAATATTAATTATTAATTTATGGTATTTTAGACATGGTAAAAAATAAATTAAAATATTATAAAATTTTGAGGAATGATCAAAATTATGGAGTGGCACCCAGAGTATGCTCGTATTATTGTCTGGATATTGATTTAGATTTTAGAATAAAAAATATAAAAATAAAAAATATAATAATAATAATTATATAATAATATAATAATAATAATATATAATAAAAAGAAAAAAAAGAAAAGAGAAAAGGGGATCGGGGATAGAGTATGGAGGAGGAAAGAAGACAGGGGAAGGAGGAGAGAGAGTGAGTGAGAGGGGGAGTAGGGTTTCGCAAAAGAAGGCGGAGGAGGAGGAGAGAGAGGGAGTAGGAGAAAAGAGGAGGGAAGGGGAACAACGGTGATGGTGGCTCACGGGTGATGCCATAGTGGTCGCGGGCGAGGCGGGGCACGTGGTGAAGGGTTGTGCGGAGGGGAGAAATGATGGCAAGGTGCGGCAATGAGGAGAGAGAAAAGCAATATCGGCGTCAGTGAGGTGACGCCAGGAAGGCCGACGATGGCCATGCAAGGTAGTGGCAGCAGTGTGGGAGGCTGTGTGCAAACGAGAGAGAAGGGTGGCACACCGATAAGAGAGAGAAACACCCGATTTGGGTTATTCGACACATCCTTTCTTCAGATCAGAGAAGTATAAGGTTAAGGTAAATATCTTCTAACCCTATTTTTAGCTTGGTTTTGTGTCTGATGATATTTAACTAATGTTTGGAGTATTTACTAACATACATGTTATTTTTATGCACCAAAATCTGCTTATTCTATACATGTATGCATGTTATACTGGTCGTGCAGTGGTTTTATATTGCCATTTATAATTTGAAAGATTTTTGAATATCCGGACGGTATATATGTATATATTTGTGTATCTGTATGTTGTGAAAGTATGAATCAGGCCGTGCATCAGTCCACATGCAACTATTGGGGGTGGGGCTACTACGGAACCATGACAGTCCGAGACCTGAGAGGTCATTATATGTGATTCGAGGTATAAGATATTTGGTATCACTCCCGATGGGAAGGATTAGTCCCGACGGAGATGTATGTGATATGTGATCTCCCTTCCGCCGGCAGGAATGTGAGCTTTGTTGTAGTTGACATGTCCTACATTATATTTAAATGAGAACTATCGTAAAGAATTGATAGAATAATATATTCGAACCAAGTATATGGATGACCCTAAACTACTGGTCTAAATCGTAGCCGATATAGCCGTGATTACCGGACGAGGGTAACCCTTCCTCAAATTGATTTTATTTATATTTGGTTCTTTAATTTCATGCATACTTTGTATTTCTGTATGTTTTTGCGTGGACTATGATATAAAATACGTGGTTTAGCCCACGGTTGGACGATAAGAATATATCGTACGTATTAATGTGTTTCTCAGAATATGTTTGATATTTATATATTTTGGTTTTGGTATTTTTTTTATTTTAGCATATGAGATATGAGATTAGGATCGGACGATAGTATGTGTCTTACACGGATGTGGTGACGGTCGTGATCATATGATATGACCTCGAATCATATGATATGATATCGTTTATGATATTTGACTGGATCGCTATTTGTTATGATTATATTACGGAGAGACTGTTTAATACAGACAATAATTTAATACAAGATATCTGTTTAGTTTTCAAAAATTTTACGGACATTGTGTTTTATTTTATGTGGTTATTATATGATATCACTCCTAATTTGTATACTGTTCTATACGATGATAATACTTGTTGAGTCATCGACTTACGTTTTCATATTTTATCATTTTAGACTAGTAGTATGGATACGCTTGTAGGAGTTTGAACATGATTTGACGCATCATATATCTATCAGTGAGTGAAGATGTTTATATTGGGTATATTTTTTATCTTAAGGATATGTTATGGTCATTGTTTGTGGCCGGATGAGGGGCCTAATCTTTGTATGGGAAATATTAGAGTTGTTACTTTATGATCGTGAGTTGTTGTATATTTGGATACCTCCCTTACATTATTTTGATAGTAGGTCGTATATTATGTTTGTCTGAATTTATATCCTATGAGGTATTGTGCGGTTTATTATATTGGGTCATATATGTGTATAAATTGTCACTGAAGGGTCGGGTTTGTATTATTGATGTAATGATTTTATATTATTGGGGATTAATATTATTGTCCACCTGCATTTTGGATATTGGGTCGTTATAGAGGACTCCTGGCTCTTGGATGGAGGCTTACTCCTCAATGGAGGGTAGGCCTCATGGAAGGAGAGCAACTCCTTGTTGGAGGGTAAGCCCATTTCCTATGAATGCCAGCCCACTTGGAGCTTATGGAGCTTCGTTGAGCTTGTCCTTCTAAGCCTGATGGTGCCTGAATTTATAGTGTATCTGTAAATACACTCCTCTTACTTAGACAATGTGGGATACTTTACTTTGGCAAAAATTTATTGGGTTGGAGCTGGATTGTGGGCCTGCTGTGGGGCTCGGCCCCTTAGGCTCATAGTTGCTAGACCTATCAGTATGGATGGCACTTGCAAGGTCAAATATACAGATATTCAATGATATTTTTTCTAGATATTTTTATATACAAATATAATCATTCAAAATATTCACTTATTTTGTAAAAAAATAAATAAGATTTATAAATATTTGGTGAAACCAAATAAAACATCAAAAATTTGATAAAATACATATGAATATAATAATATGTAAAAAATGGGCGTAAAAGGTGATACACATGTATGATAAAAAAAAAGCAAAAATTGAAATTAAAGGATTTACAAAATAGATTAAATATTGTATTGATAAATATTTGCCTTAAACCTTAGATGTATCATATTTGACACGAACTAGCTCCAACATTTTCTCCTTTATCCTTTCTTCTTCTTCCTCTTCTCCTTCATTCTCACTTCTCTATCTCGTCTGTCTTTTTTTTTCTCGCACAAATGATCAAGTTAATATAAGCACACCCTTATATACTTAGATTGACGCATGAGCATCGATCAATACTGCATTAGATGCCATTTGTTTATATAAGTGTCGTGTTAAATGCACCCGAGGCACTAACATTCTGTCTTATTTGCGCATGAGCATTCCATAGACTCTCCTTTGGAACGATACTTCTATGTAAACTATAAACAAACATAGGGATAGACGCCGATTAGGCCTGATCTTGATTGGCTCAATTTTAGTTTTTTTAAATTTTTATTATATAATCATTTATCACATTATCTCAATACGTATCAATTATGATGTCTTCAATAATTAATGAAAAATCTAGAGTGATGCATCCCTAGTACTCAGGTTGTTATACAGAGTAGGGAGCTATTCTATCTTTCACTGCAGGTCAAATTAGAGCGGGTCTAATCTTCATCTCTGTTAACCTAAAATCTACGCACCACAAATTGTAAATAAGGGGTCAGAGGATTGGTGGGACCAACTCCCCAATTTATTCTTCAATATTTAAATCAGAAATTTTCTTAGAAAATAAAAAGATGCAAAGAGGATGCCAATAATGTAGAGTTGCACGTATGTAGGGGATGTGAAAGGAGGACGGTGTACATATAACATGCTCGATGGGGAGCGTATTAGTGAGATAGAGGGCAAAAGTTTAAAGGATTGCACTCAATGAGTGGCTCATTAGGGTGCACTTAATGGGGAGTGGCTTAGTGTGGAGGAGAGAAAGCAGTGTTTTGGCTAGAGAGCTTGGGTTCTTTGCTTTCATGAGTTTTCTCCTTCTCTGTGTGCTTGAAAAGAGTTTTTTGTTCCCCTCGATGGTGAGGGGGATTTGTAGCGCCACGTAGAAGAGGCTTTGGCACTAGGACTCATGACGGGTGTGCTGTCGGGATGCAAACACTTACTCAAAATCTCACTTATTAGACTCCATTGTGATTGTGGAAGACACAATTTT
This sequence comes from Nepenthes alata, assembly GCA_028571085.2. Lineage (NCBI taxonomy): Eukaryota > Viridiplantae > Streptophyta > Magnoliopsida > Caryophyllales > Nepenthaceae > Nepenthes > Nepenthes alata. The sequence continues at coordinate 5,037 of JAOVVI020012072.1, read as the reverse complement.
TGCTGAAGAATTCGCCATGATATATCTAATCCGTGCATAATATCAGAAAAAATGGATACAAATTTGTGATTGCTACTTAGCATCCGCATTAGGTCTGAAAAAGTATCTAAAAATATCAAAATTATATATTTGTACCCTTCGAAGTAAGGAACCATGGCATATATGTTTGGAATAGATTCCATTTTGAGAGAGTTGAAAAAGCATTATCTCGTTGAAAGGCTCTATACATCTGCCCTTTCTCAACTCGAGAAGAGATGAGAAACATGCTAAGTATCATTTAATTGAATAGTTGACCCAGCCCCTTGTTGTTTGAAGAAATCATCCACTTCAATTGGTATTTTTTCACAAAAAGCAGACATGAGATAACAAATCCAGTATTTCAGTAAGATCTTGAATAGCTGTCCTGAATGAGAGAAAGAAGTGAGGAATCCTCTTTTTGTCAGCTGTTGGGACTTTGATGGGAGCCACCGTTGTTAGATATTGTCTTATTATGGTAACATGACTGCAACTGGTGGTGGCTGACAGGGGTCAGACTGCTTCTTGCGTGGATTGGCTGGGTTGCCATTGGTCTGCAGGATTATGGTTCCCCAGGGTTGACCTCTACCACTATTAGCTAGATTCTTCTATGTTGACGTTTCCCACAATATCAGACTGCTATTGCTGAGGAGGAGGGTAGACTTGGGCCCTGATTGGTTGGGTCGTAGAGGTTGTCTATTGGTCACGGCCCATCGTCCCCACTAGTCCTGCTCGTAGTAGATGGGATAGTTGGACAGTCTCCTGGGCCTCACTCCTTATTGGGTTTTGCTAGCAAGTGGGCTGATTGTCTGATTTGCCCATGTTGTTACTCGACCCATCACTAGCCCCCATACCAGGGAGTTGGGCCTCTCTCGTCTCCGGCATGCCAAATGATGGGACGTTGCTTCCTAAGCCTGCTCACACACCTCCTCCTTAGATGCTTCAGTTGCTGGTTCCTGAGAGATATCCCCCTTCTCTAGGCACCTTGTAGCTTTTCGTGTGATGGTATAAGGATTTGATACTTTGTTTGGAAAGACGTTTCTCTGAATAGAATCCCGGAGTCATTTCCTTGTTGGTAATCGGTGGACGTGCCCTTTTACTGGGAGCTTCGCATCTTTCTTCCATAGTTATAAATGGTGGGGCATCTTGCTCTTTATCTCAATGCTCATCTTCACACCAGCTAAGTGATGTGGAGGTTCGAGGCCGCCTTGGGCCCCCCAATGCCTCACACTGGAATTGGATGGAGTTCTGGAAGACCTAAAGACTCGCTTGGCACTTACGGTGTTGCCACTGCTCTGGCTGCTCTTGTATTGCCCGGAAGTTACTCAGGTTGATCTCATGCTGCCATGCTTGACAGCTCAGTCCTAGGGTCCCTTTCTTCCGTTCCACCTTCGGCTCGCATTCGGACGTCCTCTTTCGACAATCTCCTGGGGACAGGTTGATTTCTAAGATAGTCTCATATCTTGGGAAGTGGCCTTGCCCCGATCTCTTCTCCGGTGGTCATCGCCAGAGCTTGCTGGAGGTGGAGACTTTGAGTGGGAAGCTTCTCTAATGTTTGCGGCAGTGTTTTTCTCATACTTGTCAGAGACTTGCTTCCCATTCTTCTCCTATGGCACTTGGCTTCCCGTCGGGACGTTCCATGGGTAGGTAGAGGAAGTCTACGTGGTATTTCACCAGCGGCTGTCCTCCCTACAAGTGTCTTTCCCGAGCCCATTTGTTGGCGTGCACTGTCGGTTTCTTGCTCCATGTATTTTGTATCATTTCTTTCACTATGCTTTCATTGTTGTAAGTTTTGTACTTTGTAAAAACTTCAATGAATGGAACCACTAAGTATTTTCCTTCTTCTCATGTTTTTGGAATGTCATCTCCTTATCTTCTTGCATGGTTTTATGATTTGAGTGTCCTTGTACTGTCATGTGTGACCTGGCGTCTGACAGTCAGACGGAATGGGTGCCCGGTGGCTCAATTATTCAATGACTAGTTTCTCGATCGGCCATCCCGAGCACTTAGGCGAGAGTCCTATCAGGCAGAACGGCATCGAGCCGACTTGGGTAACATATGGTTTGTTTTTTTGTCTTGAGCCTTATCGTGTGACGAGAGCCATATATTTAAGCAGCTGGGCTTCTAGCAAGGTCATGCACTGTCATCATTGTCGCTTTGGCTAACGGCGCGACCACTCCAGGGGTATGTGTTTCTGCATTTATTGCTTATGGGACGGTTTGATTGACTGGCATCATTGCAGGTGTATGGTGTTTGCACGTGAGAGATTGAGGGTTTCGGCCATCTTATTCGATGGCAGGAAGGAGCATGTCGTGATGCCTTATAGGGCTGACACGTGTAGCTGCCATCATGAGGGAGGCCGTTCGACTTCATATGAGACATCATTTTCAGGTCAATGCCTTTACCTATTTAAACCGCGTGTCTCTTGCCACCTCCACACTTTGCTTTCACATTCAAACCATTGTGATCCCCCTCCTTTGTGTATTTCCTTCTTCTACTCTTCCAACCATAGTTGTCGACAAGGGCATAAGGATTCAATTGATTCTTACTGCTGACAATGTTCAATCGTTGCTTTCTCAGTTTAGGGTTCCAAGGATCACAAAGTTTCTATTGCCCGGCAAAGGCAGCATGGCCCGCTCTCCACCGGATGGATTCATTACCATTGACAATATTCATCTGTGGGATGGAATTTGCTTTTTGATTCCGTCGGAGTTGTACATGATTCTCACGACTTAAGGGGTGCCAGTGGCGAGGCTCATACTGAACGCCATCTGGTACCTAGTGTCTCTTTGTGTCTTCTCTCATTATCATGGCTCTAAGTTCACCATCACATTGGTAAGAGTATTTTTTACTTTCTCCTCGAAAGCTGACTGGATCTCATTGTCTTCTCGCCCTTGCTTTAACTTCAAATAGGCAAATTCTGACTCGGTCAAATATTAGTATGACCGTTTCTTTTATTTGGTGTTTCATTTGGTTGGGCCAATTCCAATTAGTAGGGGAGAGTGCGGACCGATCTTAGCAGGTCCTTGGATGACAACAAGAAGGCTCAGGAGAAGTCTCTGATGAACCATATCTTGGCCAATGCCACCACTTTTCGGGAGAGGGGGCATTAGCTGACCACCAAGGCCTTTGTTGTAGCAGCATGGGGGCTGACCCTCGTGGAGACAACCGCTGGTCAGAGGAGGCTGAGGGCGTTAGTTATTTGGAAGCCCTTGAGCCAGCCGTCAAAGCGGTGTTGCTCCTCTTCCGATGAGACTTCTTTGGATTTTGCATTTTCTCCTGGAGAGGACGAGGACACGTTGGAGCAGGTACGGCTACTCGGTAGTACTTCGAGGGGGTGACTTCCACCTTTGCCTCCTCTTTGGGTTAGGCATCTGGCTTTGATGGAGCTGAGGTCACCTTGACCGTAGAAGCTCTTGTGCCAATATTGGTCTCTTGTGACGTTGGAGCTAGACTCGAGTCGATTTTCATTCCTGTGCTACCGCAATACGAGGTTCCTGCCAACGTCAAAACCCTTCGTGAGGAGCCAACCCTCGACATTTCCGTAGGCATTACTGAGAGGGCCGTAGGCAGAGATTGGATTGTAGATGCCCCAGCCGAGCTGGCCGTCGAGGTTGCAGTGGGCAAAGAAGAGGTTCCCTTTGGCATGGTGGAGGCGTCTAGGGACACCCTTGTGGCAATCGTCATTAGCTTGGCTAGCGAAGCGGATGAAGTCGAGGGGCCTACTCAAGGCACTAAGGCCGCTGACGAGCCTCCTTTCGAGGTGATCAGTGCTGCTGGTGCTCCCCCCTCTGAGGCAGTTGGGGTTGTCGAGGCGCCTTCTTCCGACCCTTCGGAGCTTAGGGCTCATGGGACGATGGCTGTTGTGGATGTCGTGGAGGAAGTTGTGGTGCCAACTCCCAAGTTTCTAGAATTTGAAGGAGTTGGGTCTACTGGAGCTAAGGAGGTTGAGGAGGCCACGTGTGACGGATCGGATTATTTTTCTAATAAATAACCTCTGTCAATGGTAACACAAACTAAAACCCATAATTAACTCATGGGTTCTACAAAATTTTTGGCAGAGTTTCCTCTACAACTGGATAAAAATTAAGAATACAACCTGCTCAAATACATCCTGAACAAGCACACATCTTACAAAAAAATCAACACAAAACCTACAACATAGCATACAGGATCACAACAACTGCCATATCATCCATGGCTCAAATACAGTACTCTTATCTACCGTATTAGATCTAGAGAGATGCCATCTAAAATGAAACGAAGTTCAAAATATCAACATAAGCGCGGAAGCATAACTAGATCATCAAAAAGCTACGAAAGTATAACAAAACCATACTACAATAATAAGCCACGTCCATCCATGAGTGGCTGTTTACATTCTAATAAGATAAATATGACCAAATCTCCAAGCTTCGATGTCCAGCAACTCCCTTGAAAGCAAGTCTCTCTCCTTACTCTAATTAATTTGGCGCCAGCTAAGTGTTCTCATCTGGAAGAAAAAATAGTAAGAGTGAGCATACAGCTCAACAAATATAATCATACTCAAACTCGTAGGCATATAATAGAACTGGAATGGGGGGAATACAAGTAATCTCCACAATCATGAATCAGGAGAGAGAACAGGAAACATATGGAATCACTGAATTCTCACAGTTACATCGATTGGATATTATTCATTTTCATCATTATATCATATTTGAGGACCCGAGCTAGTAGACCGTACTAACCAACGATGCGAGAGAACGAGGAAAGGAATGTGTTCACTACACATTCTAAAGCCATGGTTACATTTTAGGTCTGCAGCACTCGACCACTGGTTGCCACCATGCAACACTCAATGAACGACTACATCTCACTATGTAGCGTTCAACCAACACGCCCCATATCCCCCGAGGACCAGGGCAATCATCGTTCTTCCACAGTAGTTTTCTAAAGCGTACCACGAACATCACCCACTCCCATGAGCGATCAGAATATGTGGCCAGGTATTCCTTGGGTTCACACCGCGATGAACATGGT
>JAOVVI020012071.1:0-12377 GCA_028571085.2 Nepenthes alata | reverse complement strand
CATCCAAATGGAATGGGTCACTACTCCAAGCCTTTCCTACCGGCGGAAAGAGATTTCCAAATAATAAAATAATCTCCGCGTCGGGAGCTGGCCAGAATCAAATTTTCAAATCCAAATATAGTGACCACAACCCGGCACGTGCATGTCAAAATGCACGGCAAATGTAAATTTTGTGTATATTTTTATATAAAAATATTAATATAAAAATATACAGTGTCCATTAAATTATTCAGACTTTCAGAAAAATCTTAAATTCTTCAAAATCATAAAACTCAGTCCAATAATTCTCAAAATATCCAATGAATTACACATGCTTGTCCAAAATAAATAATTCAGGCATATAAAAATACATGCATGTTAGTAAAAATCCAAAGAGTATATAAAATATGACAGAAATTAAATTTGACCAAAGAGGGGGTTTACAGATACTTACTTGAACCTCATACTTTACAGATTTGAAGAAAGAAGATCCCGAAGTGCCCGAACCACCCCTTTCTCTCTCCTCTGCGCGCGTCCTCTCTCTCTCCTTCGTTCTCCACCGCGCACGGCCCTCTGCCAGCCGCCGTCGGCCGTTCCGCTGCCGTCTCTCGACCACTGCACCACCTCACGTGGCCGTCGCCGGCCTCCTCCGCCTCACACAGCCACCATCGATGCCGTTAAAAGGTCGTCTCTCTCCTCACGCAACTTCTCGTCGTCGATCTCCTCCGCGCACCCACAGCGCGCACCACCGTCGCGCCGCCTTAGCCAGCGACCGTCACGGCTTCACCCGCAACCCCCGTCGATGTCGCCGATGTCGCCGTTACCACCTCGAATGGCCGCCGTTGACTCTTCCGGCATCGATTTCCTCACCCATCGCCGCCGCTGCCTCAATCCACAGCCACCGCAACAATCGCGACCACACCCACAACCACCATCGACCACCGATTCACCTGCGACGCCGCCACCGTCGCCGCCCTCCTCCTCTTCCTCATCCTTCTTCCTCGCGCAAACCCTAAACCCCTTTCATTTTCTCTCTCCCCGAGTCTTTCTCTGCTTCTTTTTTTGTTTTCTTTTTTTTTCTTTGTTTTCTTATATATATATATATATATATCATTTTAAATTTTATTTTAATTCAAAATCTAAATTGATATTTGGACAACACGAGCATACCTCGAGCGCCAGCCCAACCGATCCAAACATCATCTCAAAATTTTTCAATATTTAATTAATTTTTATCATGTCCAATTTATCCAAAATTATAATTAATATTTAATTAATCCGAATAAAATTTGGGATATTATAGGCATAGTCTCACCTTTTTGTTATAGAATCTTGTAACTTCTTGATGATAAACTACCGTCCACAATCGTGCCATGTCTCGAGTCTCTTCAAGTAGGTCAAGTTTTTTTTAGAGCCTTTGCGAAATGTTGAGTTAATCAAAATATTTGACTGAGAGATCGAGCAGTCCGACCTCTATTGGTATGATAGCCTTGGTCCAATAGTATAGGCTAAAACATCTCTCTCGGGTAAGCTCTCTGAGCGTCATCCTATATGATTATAATACAGATGACAGTTAGTTCACCCATAATAGTGTGTGTTTGGTAACCTCCACTTGTCCATTAATTTATGGGTAGACAACGGAGGTACGAACTAACTTTATTCTCAAGTTAGTATAATAATTTGTGAACCGCTTGCTATTAAATTGGGTCCCATTATCGGTCACTTTAATTTTAGAAATGCTAAATCTACACACAATACTCTAACGGTCGAATTCTGTTGTATTTTACTTAGTGATCTGACCTAGTAGGATGGTCTCGACCCACTTCATAAAATAGTTGATCACAATGATCATGAACTTCCTTTATTCGGACGCAACTAGAAGGGGTCCAAGAATATCGAGCTCTAATTGTGCGAATGGTCAGGATTACTGAGGGGCTTGAGCTCTGTATGTCGCTGATGGGTGAGGTTCCCATGGATTTGACAGTTCTCACATTTTGCTATGAAATCCATGACATTGTGCTTCATGGTGGGTCAGTAATAACATTATCGCATGAACATAAAAATAAGGTTCTTACCTCAATATGGGATCCGCAAATGTCGAGGTATACTTCCTCATGTGCGTAATCAGCCTCTTCTGGTATGAAGCACTGTAGGTTTGGGATAGAGTACCCACGTCGGTATAAATTTTTATCTATAATGGTATACTAGCCTACTGCCTTTTTCACATGCTTATCCTCATCCGAATTCTTTGGTAATGTGCTGTCAAATAAGCATCTAATGTAGGGATTCATCCAGCTATCGACATCGACTATTAGCATTATCTCTGGCTCTAGGTCATCTATGTTAGGAATTATGAGGATTTTACGCGTTTCTCGTGCGTATTGCTCAGTGTCCCCAGTTGTTGCGGCCATTGCTAGTCGGTTTACTTTTTCGTTCTCTTCTCTTAAAATATTCATCATTTTCACACTATCAAATGCCAAATCAAGTCTCAAACTTTTGAAATATCTTGGAAAATTGCGGGTTTGAAGTTTTAAAATTTCTTAAAACCGAATTGACAACTAATTGTAAGTCACTATAGATGATCAAGTTTTTGAGTGAGCACTCTTTTGATAATCTAAGTCTGGCAAGTAATACCTCATACTTTGCGACATTATTGGTCGTCGAAAATTTGAGGGTCATTAAATACTTTTTTCTGACTCATCAGGAGTTCTTAACACCACGCCAACTCTACAGTCTGTTTGCATTAAAGAACCATCCATGTGCAAGATCTATACAGCAGTCTTTTGTTGACCGTCGATCTTATCAAGGCCAACGGTCTCTAGAGTTAAGGTTGTTGTTTCAATAATGAAGTCTGGCAGAGCCTGACCTTTTAGGGTTGGTTTTGATCAAAACTCCACGTTAAACTTGTTCAACTCAATGGCCCACTTAACAAATCATCCTGACATATCCAACCTCTACAAGATTTATTTTAGCTGCTAGTCTTTTAGGACAATAATTTTATTTACTTGAAAATAAGGATAGAGTTTTTGGACAGAATATACAATTTTTGGAGCCACCCTTTCGGTATGAGAATATTAGGTCTCTTGGTCGGTCAAGATCTTGTTGACATAATATATAGCACATTACCCGTTGAACTATTATCGGATCAAGACCAAGCTCAAGGTAGCGTCAGACATTACTAGGTATAAATATAACTCTTCGCCTTCTTGAGAGAAAGTAAGAATGGTGGGTTTGAGAGATACTCATTGAACTCTCGAAATATAATTTTATAGTCGGTCGTCTACTAGAAGTCGATGGCTTCCATCCCCCTCAAAAAATTAAAGAAGGGCAAATATTTTTCCACTAATTTAGCTAAGAAATAGAAGAGTGCTGTTAACATCCTGTGAGCTTCTGAACTTCTTTCATGGTTTGAGGTAGATTCATGTCGAGAATTGTCTTGATTTTTTAGGGTTTGCTTTAATCCCTCGATATAAGACAATGAAACCCAAAAACTTTTTCGATGTCATTCCGAACATACCAGTAACTGGTCACTCTACTCTTAACGAGCATGTCATCCATATACATTTTTATACTATGTCCTATCTAAGCTTCAAACATCTTGTTGACAAGCCGTTGGTAGGTGACATCTGCATTTTTTAGTCCGAATGTTATAATTTTATAACAGTATGTCCTTGGTCGGTCATGAACGACACGTACTTCTCATCATCTTGGCTCATCCGTATCTGATTATAACCTGAATATGTATTCATAAAACTCAATAGTGCATATCTGGTCGTTGAGTCTATGAGCAGATTAATCCTCGACAATGGAAAGCTATCCTTCGGACATGCCTTATTGATGTTGGTAAAATTGATGCACTTCTTCTACTTCTCGTTACTCTTCTTGACCAAGACCATATTAGATAACCAGTTTGGATTTAAAACCTTCCTGATGAATCCAACTTCGATCAATTCTTCACCTCCTCATGTATGGCAACCAATTTTTCGACGAAATGACTCCTTCATTTCTACCGGATAGGTTTGTGATCGGGATCTAAGCCTAACTTATGGAGTATTACTCCATTTAATATTCCTGATATGTCGCTAGGTGTCCAGGCAAAAATGTTAAAATTTCGTCAGAGAAAACTGATAAGCTGGTCTCGGAGGAATTCTAGCAAAGAACTTCCAATTTGAACGTACTTTTCTGCGTCATTAGGGTCCAAAGGGATCCAATTTATAGATTCTTCAGACTGGGCTTGTAACAAGGTGATCTCGTCACAGAAGTTAAAATCTGCTATTGGTTGACCATGGGGTGTATGAGTGATCTGGGATAAGTAACATGTCTGTTCGATCATTTGATTGCCAATGACCTCTTCTACACCGTATAGAATGGAAATTTTTATTTTAAAACGTGGGATCAAAGTCACTACCCCAAAAGCTATCAAATAGGGACGTCTGAGGATGGTATTGAAACCAATAAAATGTCCACTACCAAGAAAGAAAGTATCTTAGAGGAAGTCCTCGGATAAGTCTCCAACGTAACTTCAAGTTGGACAACCACCTGAATAGGTATCTACTCGTTGTCCAATCCGCACAGAGGTTCATTGGTGGGCTTTATCTGATTTCTTTTTAGTCCTAATTTAAAGTACGTATCAAGATAAAGTAAAATTTTATTAACAAAAAATACTTGTTTCAACCGATAGTCTATATTACCGTTAGAAACGAGTATAGATATAACCAAGTGATGAATGAGGAGAGATTACAGGAGCTATATCTTCGTAACTAAAACTAATGATATCATCTATGACTCCTACCCTTGGCCTCTTGTGGCCGGTGGCCTTGCTTGAGTGCTCCGGGGTATCGTTCCACACTTGTCATGTTGTAATCATGTTAAGACCTCAATTGCTACTTGATTTCTTGACTGATCGGCTTCATCGCTGTCTACTCCTCCCGAGGTCTATCTCGGTCTTTATAAAAAATGGGTAATGTGTTCTTTCTGGATCAACTCTTTAATCTTCTTCTGCAACGTCCGATAGTTTTTAATACTATGATCCCCGTACTGATGGTAGTGACAATATTTTGACTGATAACCTCTATCCGGGTTGTTTCAATATCTTTGACCATTTAAAAAAATTTTCATTCCAAATTTGTATTAAAATGTTGTTGCGAAAGTCATTCAAAGGAGTCAAGTTCAGAGGCTTGAACTCCCTTCGAACTGTCAGTTCAAACTTCTGCTACTTCCTCTGTCCTCGAGAACCCACACGGTCCCTATTCTTTTTCTTTCCATCTATCGTCCTCTGGCAGAAATTATCCACATGCTCCAACTATTTCACTTCATTGGCTTCTTCGGCTGCTATGTAGACTCGGGTAATGGCATCGACCTCTCTGAAAGTCTGTGGGTCCTCATGGGCTAGATGTTTGATGAAGTCCCTATACTCTAAAGCCGATATGAAGGCACTCATCTTTACCTCATTAGTGAATTTGGGTATCTTTTGGGCCTTGATCGTGAACCAAGTCAAAAAAATTTTTAAACTTTCGTTTGGCTCTTACTTGATACAGGTAAGGTGCTATAGTTACTTCTCATCCCATCGATTAGAGGCGAATTGGGACAAGAAGCTGTTGGCCAGATCTTGAAATGTCTAAATTGAGTTGGGCTATAGCTAATAGAACCATACTCGGGCATCCTCTTTGAGAGTTAAGGGAAAGTACAAATATATTGCAACCTCATCCAAGCCTTGAAAACTCAGGAGAGTGTAGAAATGGTCTATATGGTCCATCAAATTAGTACTCCATTGTAAGGATTTAGGGCTGGCATCTTGAATTTGTGAGAGAGAAGATGCGTTCGAATCTCTATCGTAAATGAAGATCTCCTTATGTCAGCAATTCGTCCTTCAACATCTCCTCCAAAAACGTGCTACAATATTTTATTAACTTTCTCCTCTATTTGAAGAGGAGCTGCCATCCTCTTTTCATTGAGAAAGATCTTTAATTCCAAAGGGTTTTATGTGGCATGAGAGGTAGGGCGACTCACAACCTTTGGAGGGCGTGCACTGTGAGAGGCTCCTATTTGGTACGAGGGCTCTCTATTGTCATGGGAATAACGAGGATTTTGTCTCTCAAGGCCATCATCTTGGGTCCTGTAACTCAAATGACTCTTCAGGCGCATCACAACTTTGTTGCTCGAGGCTGCTTGGATCTCGAGGTCTTCAGGTCGTCAGCCCTTTTCAATCGGGTGATTCCTCTCTTGCTTCTCTTAGAGGTCACTGTTTGGGAGACAAAAGATAGAGCCCCCTTCGGTCGCTCATTGAGTCGTGTGCAAAAGGTCTAGACGATTTTGGAGATGTCGTTTATTCTCATCACAAGAGCACGCACATAGGGGTCGAGATGATCATCAACTCGACTGCCCATAGAAGGACAGTTGCCACATAATATGGTATCTCTAATTAGTGATTGGTGCACTGACTCATGCACTTGTGTTCACCATGTTGATCTTTACAAAAGTGTGGTAGTTAGATTTTTTAGTCGGTTCCCACATGTGACATTAATAATGCGTTATCGGATCCGAATTGTTGTACGGAATAGGGAGTCAAGAATTATCCGTCAGATTTGAAGCAGTTTCGATCTCCGTATATTTTTAATTTGGATCCTGTGCAATATAATAAAATACGATCAAAGGATTGATATGACTTACTTTTCGGTATATTCTTCGACACTCAAATCAGTATCATTTTTCAATGAAAGAAAAGGGAGAATGCAAGTGCTAATAGTTGTAAAAATAATTTTTATTTATAATGTACGCTTTTTAGAAAATGTCTTAATAAGATAGAGTGTGTACGTGAAGCGTCTTAGGTTATCTTTGCTTAGTTTTTGTTTGGTTGATTGTTGTCTCTTTTTTTTTTTATTGGGAATAAGGGGTTTATATAGAAGTTAATGGGCAGTTAACTTTTCCTACAAACCGCTTAAGAAATCGTCATGTGGATAAGACACCGTTTAGCGGGTGCTTCCAACTAGTGATCAAGACTGTTGAATTCAGATAAGAGAAGAAAACCGTTTTGATTTGTTAGAGTTAGTTTCGCCTTCCTTTAAGGAGTAAACTGCTCGGATAGGGCCAACGGGCTTATCCACCGATTTTTGATTGTATGGGTTGATTGGACCTCTATTTTTTTATGAGTCAAATTTTTGGATGGGCTTTCTTCTTTAGCCGTTAGTAATTATACCATCACCTCTATTGATTCATAGGAAAAAATAGTAATTATATGCAAAAGTATATAAAAATAGTTTATTATAAATGTATTGATTCTTTATTATATGTTTTTATGGAAGTATCTCAGCATTTAGCATTTCTATACTTTATTATTATTATAATTCTATATATTTTATCATGTATGTCTATATATAAAAATACATATATATATTTTTTAAATATTAAACTCACTCATATTAAACTTTTATAATTTTAGATTAATCGGTATAAATATCTTATTGAGTGTTACATCAACAGTGAATTTGAAGAGATTGGATCATTATTGCTTAAATGTATTGATTGGAATTGTAAACATTTTAGCTTAATATTTTGAAAATATATATTTGTTGGGCCCCATCACAAGGGCCCATAAAAGCACGGCCCGAGATCAGAAAGCCCAGAAGGCCACGCGGCCCAAAAGGACCAGAAGCATAGGAAGGCGTCCGAGTGACCGAGACCACAACAACAAAAGACTTCCTGAGAAGGTTCGAGGACAACCTCATTCGCGGCCGAGAATGCCAACTCAGCGAATATTCACTGATTTCCAAAAAGCCTGCAGTTGCAGACTGACATCTCTGCAGGGTACGCCTGGTCAGATCACGGTTGGCATCTAGGCTCTGCGCTACCTAGCGCGCTCAAAGCCTGCCAGCTATCGCCCTTTATTGCCACCAATGGGAGGCCGTCGACTGACCCACCGTTCGATGGCCGCCACGTGTCCCCGTCTCAACGGACCATCTCGCCTATAAGTACTCCGTGAAACCTCACTTGCAAAGGGGACGAAAATAAAAAAAAAGGAGAGAACGAAAAAAAGGGGAGAAAAATAAAAATCGGTCACTAAGACCACGAAAGAAGAAAAGGATAGAGCCTTTGACAAGAAGATGAAAAATATTCAGCAAACTTGTACATTGTAAAGACTTCAAACAATAGTGAAGTAATTTTAAAGGCCCAGAGCCTCGTGATTTTTCCTCCCACTTCACGGGGAGGCTTTCCACGTAAAATTCTGTATTTTCCTTATCCTCCTAACAACCTCATACAGCATCCAGCATCTCAAACACTTGTGATGCCTGGAAGCCACGGATCCGACTGGAACCTGCGGATTCAGAACGCAACAAATACAAATTTGGACATTTATTCTTCAAATATTCTTTTAATCAATTGAAAAATGTGAATATTCAACATTTATAACTTATAAATATAAGATGAAACAATGGTAATGTATAAAATAGAAATACATATATTGACACAAAAACACTGTTGAAAAATGTGAGTTTATAAAAAATCTTATGTAAAAGAATTAAAAGTTATCGTTGTATTAATCTGTTTTATAAAATAGGCTGACATTGTACTATATGAGATTAAAATCATAGATACCAAGGCTACTGCTTCTTAAGACTCAAGGATTGATACATGTTATGATGCTCGAAGTAACTATGAGGTGTTATGAAATGTGTTTCATTCATGAGTGTTAAAACTACTATTAGACATGACTTACATAAAAAAAAAAACTAGAAGTTATTGTGCTATTTTGTGTCTTATTATTATGTAGACACAAAATAAAGGTAACATTATACTACATAAAATTAAAGTCACTAATATCAAGTATACTATTTGTCAATACTGAGAGTTGACGACGCATGCTATGATACTCAAGATGAATACAATGTATTACTAAATGTGTTTTTTATAAGCGTTAAAATCATTGCCAAATATGACTTAAGTGCCTGAGTGTTAGGACACTGATGTCGTAGACATGGGTGTAAGAAACGAAAATTCACCAAAGAAGAAGAGGAAGACGAAGATGAGGGAGACGACGAAGAAGAAGACTCAGGAAGGAAGTAACTTTCCTTCGTTGGAAAGAGGCGCAGCGTTGGAAAGGAACGAAAGGCAGAAACGCATTTAATGCTCTTTACATTGCACGCTTTTCAATGACAGACGGACGCGTATATATATACACGCGTGATACATACAACGGTAATACATACATACCAAAAATAAAATCATACACCAGTTCTAATATGGCAAAAATATAAAATACTACCTAAAAATAAAATACAGCCCAAAATATTAATATTTACTGAATATTTCTAATAGTCCCCCGCAAGATGGAGCATATATATTTATAATGTCCATCTTGGACAAGTGAAAGTTCAACCGATATGAGGGCAGTGGCCTGGTAAAGATGTCCGCCAGCTGGTTGTGAGTGGTGACGTGATGAGGGCGAATATGTCCGTCTTGAATTTTGTCACGAATGAAATGGCAGTCTAGCTCGATATGTTTGGCACGTTCATGGAAGACTGGGTTCGCTGCAATATGGAGGGTGGCTTGATTATCACAATATAGCAATGCTGCATGGGGATGTGAAACCAGCAAGTCAGTCAAAATATAACGAAGCTAAGATAATTCACAACAAGTTGTAGCCATGGAACGATATTCTGCTTCAGCAGAGGAGCGAGAAACCACGGATTGTTTCTTGCATTTCCAGGAAATAAGTGAGTCTCCCAAAAAAACACAATAACCGGTGAAGGATCTACGAGTGTCGGGACATGATGCCCAATCAGCATCGCAAAAGGCCCGCAGTTGGATAGTGGATGTGGACAAAAGTAATATTCCTTGTCCAGGGTTGAGTTTTAAATATCGCAAAACTTGGTGTGCTGCATGTAAATGATTTAAGGTAGCTTGGTTCATAAACTGGCTTAAAATTTGAACTGCATAAGCGATGTCTGGTCGAGTAATAGTGAGGTAAAGAAGGCGACCAATGAGACGACAATATTGGCTAGGATTTACGAGGGTAACGCCGTTTTCTTTACTTAATTTCAAGTTTTGCTCCATGGGCAATTTGTGAGGTTTGCAACCGGTGATGCTAGAGTCGGCTAGGATATCGAGGGTGTACTTTCTTTGACAGATATGGATGCCTTGTTGTGATCGAGCAACTTCTATACCAAGGAAGTACCGAAGGACCCCTAAGTATTTGATTTTGAAGATGCGATTAAGGAAGGTTTTGAGGGAAGTTATAGTATCCAAGCAGTTACTGGCAACAAGGATATCATCAACATATACGAGAAGTGTTGTAAATGATTTACTGTCTTGCTTAGTGAATAAGTTATAATCGGCCTTTGATTGAGTGAAACCAAAGAGTATCAAGGAGTTGGATAACTTGGAGTACCATTGTCTGGAAGCTTGTTTAAGGCCGTAAATGCTTTTTGATAGTTTACAGACCTGGTTGGGTTTTGTTATGGTGTAGCCAGGTGGTGGTTTCATATAGATTTCTTCATTTAGGATTCCATTTAAAAAGGCGTTGTTAACATCAAAGTGATACAAATGCCATCCTTTGATGGCCGCAACCGCCAAGAGACAGCGTACAGTTGTGAGTTTAGCAACTGGAGAAAATATTTCATGGTAATCTACCCCTTCTTGTTGCGTGTATCCTTTCGCTACTAAACGGTATTTATATCTTTTAATACTGCCATCACTGTTGAGTTTTAATTTGAAGACATAACAACACCTTATTGCTTTCTTGTCTGGGGGAAAATTGGTAATAATCCAGGTCTTATTTGATTCCAAGGCGCGTAACACTTCATTTATAGCTTTGCGCCAATTTGGATCAGAAACGGCTTGAACATAAGTCTGTTGTTCAGTGTGGGAGGAGATGGATGATGAAAAAAGGCTGTAAGTTAGAGATAATTTTTGATATGATATGTAATGTTCAAGGGAATAGGGTTGCCCAGAGGTGTATGGTACTGTTGGTTGAGTGGTCGTAGTATGGGATGTGTGATTACAATAAAAATCTTTTAGATATTGAGAGGCTTTCCTAGTTCTGGTGGTTCGGCGAGTGGAAGCTTTGTCTTTGACGGGTGATTGGGAGTTGATGGTTGGTTCGGGAGAGGTACTAGATTGTGGGGCATTATGAATGGCTTCTTGTTCAGTGCCTGATGGTGTCTAGATGGGGCTCAAATTAGGTTCAACATTGTCACAAGATTCTGGGGTTGGGAGATTTGTGTCGATAATGATTGTTGGATGCATGTAGTCATTTTGTGTAATGTTAGGGAATTGTGCATCAGAAGACACGTTGGGAATTGTTTCATTGTAGTCTTGTTGGAAAGGAAAATGTGTTTCGTGGAAGATGCCATCCCTAGAATTAAAAACCGTGTGGTTATTTAAGTCCAGTAGTTTGTATCCTTTGACGCCAAAAGGATAGCCCAAAAATACACAAGTTCTACTTTTAGAATCAAATTTCTTTCGTCCGTGAGAAAGGGTGGAAGCAAAACACAAACACCCAAAAACGCGAAAGTGTTCATAACTAGGTTTGATTCTAAAGAGGAATTCATATGGAGTTTTATTTTGCAGCACGGGAGTGGGGGTTCTATTTATAATGTAGGTAGCAGTCAGAATACAGTCATTCTAAAATTTTAAGGGAAGTCCTACTTGAAATCTAATTGCTCTAGCCATATTTAATAAATATTGGTATTTACGTTCAATAACACCATTTTACTGTTGTGTTTCCACACAACTGCGTTGGTGGACAACACCTCGTTTACTATAGAAATCTCCCAGACTGAATTCGGACCCATTGTCGGAACGAATTGTTTTAATGTGGACATTAAATTGTGTTTTAACAAGGTTCTAAAAAGCTTCTAAGCACAATTTTGTGTCAGATTTTTATTTCAGAAGATAGATCCACGTATTTCTTGAAAGGTCATCCACGAGAGTCAAGAAATACTTATATCCAATATGAGAAACTTCTGAAAAGGGCCCCCACAGGTCACAATGCACCACAGAAAAAAGTGTGTGTGACTTGTGGATGCTGGGAGTGAATGGAAGGCAGCGTTGTTTAGCCATGTGGCAAATGGAACATTAATTATTATTAAGAGAATGTAATCCTTCTTTTACAACGGGATCTTGTATCAATTGAATCCTAGAATATGAAATGTGTACTAATCTGTAATGCCATAAATTATACGGTAAGGAAACATAATTAGCGGAAGTCGTCATAAGGGGCTTCGAACATTTTGATAGAAGGCTAGCCAAGGTGTTCGGATGAACATCCTTATTCACTAGATAATATAAACCGTTTTGTTTTTCACCCATCCCAATCGTTGTTCAGGAGGCAAGGTCCTTAATTAAACAAATGTTAGCAAAGAAAATACAACAACTAACAGAATGAGCAATAACTTTTACCG
>JAOVVI020012069.1:0-12378 GCA_028571085.2 Nepenthes alata | reverse complement strand
AAAAAGTTAAGGCACGATGATTCGATGTAGAAGACCTGGTCCAACAAGGCGTTGAGACCACAGACAAGCTGGCCGGCCGCAACAAGCTCTCCCCTAACTGGGAAGGGCCTTTCCTCGTCTCCGCCGTCCTGCGAAGCGGAGCCTACAAACTCCGAAACCAGGATGGGAAACTGGTTCCGCGAACGTGGAACGCAACCCACCTCAAACGCTACTTCCAATAGCGAACGCAAGTACGCATATGCATTATTGTGTGCACTCGCTTGTTTGTTTGGAAGTTGCAAAAAATAAGTGTTTACTTAGCATACTTTCTATCTGCATGTGCATATGTTTTCTTTGTAGGTTATCCGACCCAGACTGCCCCTAAGTCTGGAGGGTCTTCACCCTCTCGTTAAACCCTGGTCGTCGAGCCGGCCCATAAGCGGTCGAACTTAAACCTCGGTCATCCGAGCAGCCCATTGACAGTCGTATTTAAACCTTGGTCATCCAGGTGGCCCATGAGCGGTCTATTACAAACCCTGGTCATCCAGGTGGCCCATAAGCGGTCTAATATGAACTTCGGTCATCCGAGCGGCCCATTAGCGGTCGTACTAAACTCTGGTCATCCAGACGGCCTAGTAGCGGTCGTAGTAAACCTCGGTCATCCAAGTGGCCCGATAGTGATCAAAACCTTAGGGGGCTTACGCAATACATGCAACGACTTCATTTACGAGGAGGTAGCGTGATCAGTCAGCGACGGTCGAAGGGATAAGCATACTTCTCCAACGTTAGCCGCCGAAGTCATCACTTGTACAGCACACCAGGCTGGTTAACACAACCACCTGCCATGCCTAAGAACTTCATTCCTTAGGCAGCCCAACAACGGCAGCCAACCAAGTTGGCCGCCCGATACAACAAAGCATGCAAACACCAAAGCCAATAAAAGTAAATGGACACAAAAGTGAAAAGAATTTTCATTTTATTGCTTTGAACGTGTTACAAGCTACATAAGTACAAAAGGTACAACGCAAAAAACTATGGAGGTTGCGACGCCTCTGGCTGTCCAGGGGCTCTCCCACAGGGTCGTCTCTACGCTGCACCCCACGGTTTGCTAAATGGAGGTACTCAATGGGGAAGTCGGGGTCGATCAACCGCACAACACGTCGATAAACATTGACCCCCTCCAGCAGTCGTGCGTGCATCATGCCCTCGACATCATGGGGACGGATCCGGAGACTCAGCTCATTCTCCAAGGTGGATACTCGCTCGGCAAGTCGTTTATTGCTTGCTTTGCCTCGATCATCCTCCTCCTTCAAGTGAGCATTCTCAGCTCTCAAGTTGGCATTCTCCGTCTCCAGTCCCGCCAGAACAGCCTCGAGGGCAGCAGTCTCCTCGAGGTGCTCTCCTCCCGAAGCTTCTAGCCGGGCATCTAGCCAAGCGATCTCCGCCTCCCTATCGGCAATCACGTGGTCTCATTGCACCACCTCCTTGAAGATGGCAGAAATCAGCTTTCTCGACTGCACAAGAGAAAAACAAAGAACAAGTCAGAAAGCTGGAAAGGAGAAAGTACGAAAAAGCCATCACCAAGAATCATACCTCGCAAAATCTCCTCGCGGGCCTGGCCTCCAGACCTGGCCCAGGCGGCGGTGGACCAGGAGCATCCTCTCGAGCCGAGCTCGTGGCTGCCTCCTCCAGAATGTGCTCCAGCAGCAAGTCAGTCTCATCCATGGCAGCTGCGGGCTCCTCAACTGTAGCCTCCGGAGTAGCTGCTGGAGGATCAAGCTCCACCATTGGCTCCACAGCAAAAGTCCGCGCAACTAGGGAGCTAACAGATGGCTCTCGCGCATCCACCGCAGGCTCATAAGCTGGCTTCGTAAAGGATTCTGTCACCACTGTACAAGGAATCACTCGCGGCGCGGGCTGCGCCAGGATAGCGCCCTCTCCTAAATCAGTCGGCCAGTTCTCATGGGTCCCCTCCAGGCCCGCAATACTACCAGGTCCGCTGCAGATCCAGGCAGCGACGTAATTGATGCGGGACGACGACGATGAAGGCGTCTCCAGCACCTTTTCATGTAGCGGGCCGATAAATCCTTCATCAGTGGGCCGCATACGGATGATCAGACCTTTGGACTACTCCGGCCTCATCATCCTTGCTGGCGGTGTGGGCTTCTAAACTGGGGAAGGCGGTCCCCAGTTCACCTTCTTGGTTTCCACCTAAGAAACCAGGAAATCCCGCTTGAAGTCAGCAGGGTTCTCCTGAACCAAATCAGTCAACCACTTCGAGGCTGCCGTCTTCGCCACAGACGGCATCCTCGTATACGCCTCTAGAACCTGACCCCAGTCCTTCGCAAGGGGCCAGGTCGTCCCCACACTCACAAAAAAAGGAACGTTTTTTTCAGTTCTTCAACGAGTCGTATATGGCCGTGTTTATTTTCAGGACAGAACGGGGGACGAGTGATATCTACTCTCTTCCTTGGTTTATTTTAAACAAGCCCCTCACCATCGACATTCTTAGCCTCTTAGATTATTTTTGAAGAAAAATAGCTAAGGTACAGAGATACCGGACGGCGTTGGCGTGGAGTTGGGCTATTGGGACTCGTAGGGCTCGTAGGACGGGTAGCAAATCGTTCGGCAACGGAAGACGGAGGCCGCTCCTCAGGTGGGCCTCATACACTGTGATATGCCCTGCCGGTGGGGCAAAGGCTCTGTCATCCTTTCCAGCGACCCTCCAAGCGATTTTCTTTGGAATATTAAACTCTACGCACAATGCTTTAACGTCACTCTCTCTAATAACAGTGGCAATATCAGCGACGGAGGCCATGGATTACCGGAAGGATTAGGGTTTCTGAGAAGTTTGGAACGAAGAAGACGAAGGCTGGGAGACGTAGAAGGCTTTTGAAACGTGGAGGGAAAACTTGAACGACAAGAACGCTTTAAAACCCCTCACAAAGGACGCCGTTTCTCCTGCCACGTGTCGCCATTCTGCTTGGCTCTTCAGAAGGCAGATCTCTGACGCATTAATAACCAGGATACCCGCCCAACCAAAATTAGACGCGTGTCGATTTTTGGCCTGCAAGCCGGCTTATGGCCATGCGTCCATTGGGTTTGGCAGAAATTTTTCCGAAACTGACCCAAGACAGTCAACAGTTCTGTTCAATATTGCTCTCCGGAACTGACCAAGACGGTCAACAGTTCTGGTCAATATTCTTCTCCGGAACTGGCCAAAGACAGTCAACAGTTTTGGTCAAACTTTCCTCTCTGCCTTTCATAGAGTCCTCCGGGATCCTCAAATGACGAAGGGCAGTAAGGGCATCCCATCATTAACATACCGGAGGCCATAATTCTGGCCACCGGCATAGGAGGCTAGTGATGGGTATACTGAAAATGGGCTGGTCCAAAGTTAACGTAGGCCCAAAACGGCATGTTGGGCAGTCAACTCGTGAACGGCCCAGCTGGAGAACAGGCCCAAACTCTGAAAGGCCCAGGACGGTCAATGCTGGCGTTAACCGTCCAAATCTCAACAAACGGCCAACTCACACGCAGACGGTCAACTCAAACGTTGATCGCCTGTGTACTGTAGCAGTAGGCCCAACAGAGATTTTTCTTACTGTTACGGACTTGGCCTACTTGAGCCCACGATTCATCCGACGGCCAGCAACGATCCCTCCTGCATCTACCACGATCACAACCAGCCCCCAAAGTGGACATTGACAAAATCAACGCCTCTCATAAGGAAGGTGCTAGATTTTACCAATTTTTTGCCAATGGGGCTCTCTAACGGTAACATATACAGAAGAAATGTGATCGGTTTGGAAAGTCACCGACCGCCGTGGAAGGAAGCTATCTTGGTCCGTTTGGCAATTGGCATTAGCTAGGAAAGGCAGACCAACCAAGAATAAGACAGGTGATCACGCCTTCCAAAGAAATGAGATTATCCTGCCCACTTTAAGTAAAACCCTAGAATTCTAATTCAAGAGCGACTTCTGACGGACAAAAAGGACGGATCTGGGCTTACAGCTTCTCATTTGACAGAAAAGACATTCTTGCTTACTCAAAAGATAGCTTCTGAAACACGATTGCTGAGACTCACTTTTGCTCACAGGCATCCCCTTTTGATCCATACGTGTTTACTTACACACGAGAGGCTTTTACAGACAATTTTGTGCTTACAGCGACGATCTCTCACGTACCCAAGCTCTTGCTTACATACACAGAGAAAACTCTTACATCCACGAACGCTGATAGAGTACTGGACGGAGATCCATCGTCTCTTCCACTCTTCCAGACGTTTAGGTCCCACCAGAGGCCTCCAGTTTCCTGGAGACCAAATCAGCTTTCCGAGAGTCGTACCCGGAAGCTTCTACGCTTTCGGAACATTGTTTCCTTACGCTCTCCGTGAGTAGGAATCAATCGCTCACGTCCTCGACAAGCTAGCACTCCAAACCCTCTTACTTTCTCTTGATTTTCAGCATTACCTTCCCTATCATAGGAGGCTTTTACTGACTTGAGCGTCGGAGTGTTTTCGGTGGGATAACCTTCCGCCGAGACACTGACCTCTTGTTCGCTTTAATGGTGTGGAGGATTCGCACTCAATAAACGGAGCCGGTTCAAACCATCCAGACAAACCGAATCTGTTCAAAATTGGATCCATGTATGCATCACAGTGGATGGCTATATTCTTATTAATGAACTTTCTTGCTGCATGCAAACTGTGATCTGGTGCTTTAGGTACTGAGTCGATCCTACCATTTGTATTGGTCACTTCAGCTGTGAAATCTAAGCTAGCTATACCATACCTAGTGGGCGTGCTCTTATATCTTCAGCCTTTGGCTTTTACATTCCTTGATGCTTGATGGCCTGATAACTCTGTCCTCTTTCAATCATTTCCAATTTAATTTAACCTGAACTTCCTCTTGTATCAGAACCTCTCACAGAAAAAAAAGAAGAAATTGCTTTTTCCTCTTTGTTCATCCTCTTTCAAGATTATTGCTTTAATCTCGCAGGAATCCCATTTGGTGTGACAGTCTTATTCCTCTTAATGAGGACGAATTTGGGATTCAATGTCAAAGGGTTATTTGTGGGTTTCTTCTATTTTTGCCATGCGGTATAATTTTGAAGCTGTACAAATATACGGTCCAGGTATTGTCATAGTTCAATCTCTAGATCCGGGTTCAGGAACAGTCCATCTGTGACAATCAGCTCTTTACTGTGTGACAGATGTTGGACTACTCAAATGCATTTTTAAAATCCCCAAAACCCTTTTCCTGATAAAAATGAGTCTTCTTGGGGATTACCAAAAGTAATATAGTTAGGCCAAAAATACTACTGCTGCAACTTTTAAGGAAAGCAAAATGCACTTCTTTTATAAAAGTTGAAATTCAAAACCCTCAAGAATCATGTCTTTAACATTTTAGCAGCCATATCACCCCTTGCCCTGCCGCCACCATCTCTAGCTTGCCGCCACAGTGCAACCCCACCACCTGCCACCATCCCTCACCACTGCCATGTTGGCAACATCATACACAATATAATAAATTCACAGTTTTACTTTCATTCTACTGATGTTAATCTTACTAATATTTGTGTAAGTTCATTTTTCGTGTGTTATGGTTAACATTTCAAATGCTGTAGAAAGCAATCATATAAATGAGACATAGGAAATGTTGCATTAAAAAGAAAAGGAGAACTTATAGTAATAAGAAATTATTTACCTAATTTTCAATCTATTTATGCCAAAGTAGTAATTCAAATAGCTGCTGTTTAAACCCAACATTCATTAAATCATTTTTTTAGGTTTATATTAAGTTTTATAACAATTTACCATATTAATAACATTTAGGATCTGGCTCTTTCTAAGCCAACCTACAAACGCAACATAATTGGCTCTGAGCCTGGGCCTGGGCCTGGGCCTGGCCTGGGCCTTATACGGACTTAGCTCAAAGGATCTGTTGTTGAGCCCAGTAGATCAAAAAATCTATCAACTTTTTTTAATTAAAAAATTTTTCAAAAGGTAATATGAAATAGACTCTTTAATAATGATGCAAAAGATTAGCATGATGTTCTTGCAGAGCACTAGCTGGCCAAGCTATCATTCTTTGACCTCATATAAAAATAAAAATATTTTCAAGTTATTTTTAGATAATTTTAAATAATATAATATTTATTTATTTTTATATTAATCAATTATTGTGAGTCGATAGATGAAATGTTATGTTATCAATAGGAGGTGTAGCCTCAGCACTGCTCCAACATAATTGACTGCCTCAATTATGTGTCTTACCTATTTGTATATATTAAAGGACTAAATATTAATATCTACATTCAATTATGAATAAAAATGACTAAATTCTATTAAATTATGATTTTTTTAAAAAAAATTATAAGTATTTAAACAACGAAAATTAATGTCCTTATTTAGCAAATAGAAGGGGAAGGCTTATCAAAAGTTAAAATACTGAAAATAATGGTCTTGCGAAATCTTTATTTAAAAAATTATTTTTAAAATTCTCTTTTATTTACGTTAAAATATTTTAAATAATATAATATTAATTTATTAGTTTATTTTTATATATATTTAAAAAGTATTATATTTAATTACTTCATATTTAAATTTTTAAAAAATAAAACACTAAAAGACTGTATAAAGGCATCGTTGTCCTGTTTACCTATTATGCGTAAACGGAAAGAAAAAAGTAATAGAAAGGATGACGACAGCAGCTATGATGATGATGATGCACCTGCTCTGCTACTCGTAGGTCCCACCTCCCATCCCCTCCTTTCTTTTTAATTATCTACCTGTCCTCCATTTACCCTACTCTCAATGCCAAAGCCAAAATGTACAGAATTTCTTTTTCTTTCTTATTATACAATTTAATGAGATCTAATTTTTTTTTTTCAAGTTATTAAATTATTATATTATTTTATAATTTAATAATATCAAATTAAACATAAGTAAGATATTTAATATTTTTTGAAAAAAAGTAGGAGTGATTGATTTATTATAACCAGAGTTCTAAAATTTCATAAAGTATTTTTCAATGTATTTTTTAAAAGTACTCTGTAAAATCATAATTAAAAAGAAAAACTAATCAAAATTTCTGAAACAAAATTCAAAAAAGCCTGTCATAAATATTTAGAAAAAGCCGTTTATTATTATTTATAATGTATTATTCATAATCTTATCATTTATAAAATAAAATATATTAATCTTTTAATGATATAAATATCTTTAATCAATGATCAATTCTTTTAATTAAAAATATTTTAATGAAATATAATAAAATTTAATATTTATTTCTCCATATGATATGTAATATTAACAAATAATATAGAAAAAGGTGAGAGGTTTTCACTTTTCACCAGACATTCATTATTTTTGCTATTAAAAAAATGTTATTTATACATACTTATATAGATATTTAAATTAAAATTATTAATTTTAGTATAAAAAATAAAATTAAAATGGAATAAAAATTATATCTATTTTTAAAAATATCAGTATAAACGAATATACTTGTAAATAATATTTCTTTTTAAAGAATATAGCTCATGGAATTGTCAATAACCGAAGGGTATTTTGGGGATATAATATTTTTTATAATTAATTTTTAAATTGAGTTTCAGTTTATGCTAAGCTAGAAAAAAATAGAATTCAACCTGGAGAATGTCTTCAAATACTTTATCAAACTCCTTGTTTATTTCGGCAAAATAAAAATCTACCTTTGGTTGGTCCACTTGGCACCTTCTCCCAAGACGTTATAATTTTAGAATTTTTTTTTTTGATATTAGATAGAATTAATTGTTTTTTATATAACTAAGATAAAATTAGGTTCTAATTTGTTTTCAAAAGTTCCAATAATAATAATAATAATAATAGAGGTGTCCCTTAATAGATAATACTGTAATAATAATCGTAATAAATGTAATTTGTGTATAAGGTCAAACTACGAGTGAAACTAAAATAATAATTATTTTATTTATTTTGTATTATTTATATTACATGAAGTATTTTAATAATTTTTTTATATTTGGACAATATTTCTTCAAATTAAATTTATTATTTAAAAAAAGAGAGTGATATAAGCAGACAAATTTTGATAATATAAAAGTTTATCTAATGCATACATTATTTGATATATATATATATAGAGAGAGAGAGAGAGATCGCATATTTTTTAGATTTTTTGAAAATAAAAAATTCCTTAGAAATGATTTTGCGTCAGAATATTTCCTGGCCAACCGAACCCAGCCGAAGGGGAAAATGACAAAGCCCAACCTTTCCTTAGCAAAGAAAAGCAAAAATGAAAATTAGAAATATATTTAAAAAAAGAAAATTCTCTCTCTATATATCCCTCACCTCTGTCTCTTGCTCACTGAACATTGTCACTGCCATGGCCCACGGTTGCGATTCCCGCGCACCGCCGGTCGCGGCGCTGCTCAACGTCGCCATCTTCATCACCATACTACTCTCCGCTCAACCAGCAAACGGATGGCGCCCATGGGCCAAATCTCTTTCGGGGAACACCTCCGACCTCTTATTCGCCGGCTCTAAAAAGTACGAGGGCTCTTCCTCCTTCGTCGACCTCAAATACCACATGGGACCCGTCCTCACCGCCGACACCACCGTCCACATCCTCTGGTACGGAACCTGGCGCGTCCCCCAGAAACACATCATCCGAGAATTCATCGCGTCAATCTCCGCCGAATCCGCCCCTTCCCCGTCCGTCTCCGGCTGGTGGCGCACTGTCCGCCTGTACACCGACCAGACCGGCGCGAACATTACCCGTACCGTCCGCCTCGGCTCCGAGAAGAACGATCGCTTCTACTCCCACGGCAAGTCCCTGACCCGCTTGTCCATCCAGTCCGTCCTCAAGTCGGCCGTCTCCGCGACCACAAAGCCCCTCCCCATCAACCCCCAAGGCGGCCTCTACCTCCTCCTCACTTCTGAGGACGTCTACGTCCAGGACTTTTGCGGCCAGGTTTGTGGGTTCCACTACTTCAGTTTCCCTTCCATTGTAGGGTATACGCTACCCTACGCATGGGTTGGCAACAGTGCCAAATTATGCCCCGGAACTTGTGCCTACCCGTTTGCCGTGCCCGATTATATTCCCGGGTTGAAGCCGTTAAAGTCACCCAACGGTGACGCAGGCGTCGACGGGATGATTAGCGTGATTGGTCACGAGGTTGCTGAGCTGGCAACTAACCCTTTGGTGAACGCCTGGTACGCCGGGCAGGACCCCATCGCTCCCGTTGAGATTGCAGATTTGTGCGAGGGCATCTATGGTACCGGGGGCGGTGGGTCGTACACAGGGCAGCTGTTGGACGGCCACGATGGTGCCACGTATAACATGAACGGGATCCGACGGAGGTTCTTGGTCCAGTGGGTTTGGAACAACGTTGTCAATTACTGCACCGGCCCCAATGCCCTCGATCAGTAGTGATTGGTTTCGTTGAGGTCTTTCTTTTTTCCTTTTTTCTTTTTTTTTGGTTTTTGCATTTTGGGGTTGGTGGTCGATGATATTGTCGCATAATTAGTTTAATTTGCGTTGCTTTAGGAAGTGTATTATTATTATTATTATTATTTAATAAGTACTAGTTTGATTAAATGTATACTTGCTTTTATATACAAAATAGTAAATTTGATGAAATATTTCGCAGTTTTATTATAGCTAGCTGTGATTTTGCCGACAGATACTGCTGTTCCTTTAATTTATTTGTTGATGGGTCTTCTTACGTTATCCTAACATATTATTTTTTATTTTTTAATTATTCTCACTAATTTTAATAATACGAGTATTCTCTATATAAAAAACTCTGTGGTACCTTTTGTAAAATGAAAAAAATAAAAATAAGAATAATACGAATAAAAGTTACGTATTTATGCGTTTGCTGTTACTCTTGGCGCCTTTATTTGAAGTGGGTGGGTCTATTGAAGGAGATATTTAAACACCGTTGGGGCAAATATTGAATTTGAGAAGCTGGTAAGAGGGGACATATCCCGTACAGTATCCGTTTTAATTATCCACGCTGGATTTTTTACCTAAAAAAATCCCCTTTTTTATGTGTATATATATACATATAATTACGTATTTAAAAAATAATATAAGAAAATTAGCTATGGTCTCTACGTGTTTGATTTTATTTCTATTGAATTGCAATATGTTTAAGCTGGTTAAAAGGGTTTTAAATTAATTCATTTTATGAGAAATTTTTTTTAAAAAAAATAAATAAAAGGACCCCCACGTTTCTGTAGGCTTTTATGGTATATAAATCCGCCTAAATTGTGGGGAATTTTGTACGGTAAAAGAAGACAACAAGACCGCTCCAGGGAGGGCCCTACCTCTTGTGTTCACTGGTCCAACAGATGCCTCTTGCTTCCAATTATGAGCTGAAGTTATATAGTATTGTGATAACGACATATCATGTTGTTTATATTATTATTTATTCAGAAATAATCATTTTTTTAAATATTTTTTAATTCCATTGATCATAAATATATCAGCTCATTATATATATTTATTTTTAAATTGATGTAGATAATATATATTACTCTCGTTGTATTAATTTTTGATTTCAACTAATTTATTAATAATATATAAAATGTAAGTTTTTAAAAGTTAATCAGCAGCTGATGAAAAAGAAAAATTCCAAGGAATCTAATCATAGGGCTTTTTCGAATTAATTTCTGTCCTTTTCATGTCATTTTAGAAAAAGAAAATTAATTACAAAATTGACAGCAGCCAAAGCTACGTCGTTTCAGTGGGCTGTAGTCTGTAATCCACTCACCCGTAAGATTTTCATATCCCAAGGAGGGATAAGGGAAGCTCTGTTTATTTATATAAATAGAGCTATTTTTTAAAAAAAATTAATTATTAATATATAAATAAATATTTTATTTATTTTTAAAAATATAAAAAATTAATGATTAAATTATAATTACTTATTTTAAAATAAATAACTAAATATTAAAAAACTTAATCTTTGTCTCTAAAAAACTGAGCCACTCCCAACCCATCCCGAGGAATTTATTTCGATCTAGCCCCATCTTTTTTATCGTACATATTTATTTAAAAAATAATTATATTTAATTATTTTAAAAAAATAATTTAGATTTATTTTTAATTCTTGAGAAATAACTAAAAATCGTTTATTTAAAAGGTTATATAATTAAAACAAAAAAGTCTCCCTCACCCCGAGAAATTCGGTGCGTGAACAGTTCGTGCCCGTGGGGATTTGAGCCCGGAAGCTTGCTACGAACGTCTCTCTTTATCTTCTGCTTTTTGACTATTAATTTCGATGCTTTTAAACGTATTATTTTAATTCTTATCGACACTAATTAAAGTTAAATTGATAATTAGAAATTTAATTTTATTAAATAAATATATATATAAATTTATCTGAGATATAATTTTATAATTGAGTTCGCATATCTCTCTACCTTCAATGCCTAATGGCTCGTTAAGCCTTGGCTGCATATGATTTAAATTTTTTTAAAGTAAATTTTTTAATATGAAATTATCTGGAATAATGAAATATGTTGTGTTTTTTGAATTAATAATATATTAAATAAAAATAAATCTAATTTTAAAATTCTAACAGATTTAAAGCTTTCAGGAGTTTATTAAATATTATTTGAGATTTTAAAATAGTATAATTTATTTGAAATAGATAAATTTAACGTATAATGTAACGGTTAAAAAGAAATTAACACATAATTTTACTTTAAATAATATCACCACCACTCCCTCGCCGCAATAATTCCACCGACGGTCGCCGTATTAAAATTATCTTCCATTGCGTAACGTACATTTAGAAATTTATTAATACAATTATAAGTTATAATTTTATTATGTTTATTTGAAGAGTTATTTTATTTAATATAACTGATCTTTGATAAAAAAAAATAATATTTATAAAATTAAAATTTCAATTTCTTTTATTTCTTACAAATATCAAAATTACCTATTAATACACACAAAATGTGTTTTGGTATGGGTATTGAGTTAATTTTATCTTTGATGTTCAAATATTAAACACGATCAGAAATAACTATATTTTTATTTCAAGGTTATCTAATAGCTATCAAAATATGATAACATCGGCTTGAGAGAAGAAGCAAAAAATAGAAGAAAAAGATTTTGGTAAATGCTTGATGATCGATTTATATTTTATTTTTTATTAAAATTGAATATATTATTATAAAGTCAGATATAAAACGTACTACTAAAAGAGAGTTAATGGTGGTATCGAAGGCTTGACTTTCCGATGTGTCATGTGAATCCCAACAAGGCATTCTCTAAACGCCTCAATAACGATTTAATAACGGGTGGCAGAAGCAATGGTTCACAATGTTAAACTGCAAGAGACTTATCACGTTCTATCGAGTTTGCACAGGTTTAGGAA
>JAOVVI020012068.1:0-12378 GCA_028571085.2 Nepenthes alata | reverse complement strand
GAACCAACGCGTGAGACACCCTTTAGTCTCTATTACGGGACTAAAACGGTAATTTCGGTCGAAATCGGGCTTCCAAGTCTGAGGGTGGAGTCTTTCGACCCACTAGAAAACTCCAAGAAAATTAGAAAGCACTTAGACTTGCTAGAGGAGGCCCGCGACACTGTCAGGTTACGGATGGCAGTCTACCAACACTGAGACGCCTAATACTACAATAAAAAGGTTAAAGCTTGGCAATTTGACGTTGGTGACTTGGTCTTATGTGGCATCGAGGCCACGGGCAAACTAACCGGCCGTAACAAGCTCTCTCCCAACTGGGAGGGACCTTTCCTTGTCTCCGTCGTCCTACGAAATGGAGCGTACAAACTCCGCAACCAAGACGGGAAGTTGGTCCCACGAACGTGGAACGCAACCCACCTCAAGCGCTACTTCCAATAGGGAACCCAGATACGAACTCGCCTGTCTATGTGCATCCATTCGTATGCTTGTGTAATTGTATAAAATAAGAAATTTACTTAGCATGTAGAATCCTAGGCCCTATATGCATATCTGTGTTTGCCTTGTAGGTTTACCTGACCTAGACTGCCCCTAAGTCAGGAGGGTCTGCACCCTCTTGTTAAACCCTGGTCATCCAGGTGGCCGAAAGTGGTCTGAAACCCTGGTCATTCAGATGGCTCATGAGCGGTCTTAAACCTTGGTTATCCAAGTGGCCCATAAGCGGTCTTAAACCCTGGTCATCCAGGTGGCCCCTGAGCGATCTTAAACCTTGGTCATTTAAGTGGCCCATTAGCGGTCTAAACCCCGATTATCTCGGGGGCCCAATAGCGGTCATACTAAACCTTGATCATCAAAGTGGCCCGATAGCGGTCTAAAAAACCTTAGGGGGCGAGTATGGCATACGCGACGACCTCTTTTCGGGGAGCAGTAACGTCAGTCAACGATGGTCGAAGGGAGGAACCTTTTCTCCTCTAACATTGGCTGCCCAAGTCACTACTTGTACGGCGCCACTAGGGGCGGTTCACGTAACTACCCATCCTAAGGACTTCACTCCTTAGGCGGCTAACCAACCAGGTTGGCCACTTCCCGTGGTAAACATTATTTTGAAAGGATGACGCGAACACTTAGCAACGAGAAGCGGTCCTTCTCTAACGCTGGCTGTCCAAGTCGTCACTTGCGCAACTCCACCAGGCTGGCTAACGCAGCCACCTGCCTAGGCTTAAGGACTCAGCTCCTTGAGCCATCAAACGTTAACCGGTCAACCAGGTTGGCCGCCTAACGCCACAACAAAGGCATACACAAAGCAATGGAAACAAGGGACACAGAATTAAGAAGAATTTCCACTTTATTGCTTGGAATAATGTACAATACAGTTTACAAAAAGCTAGACAAAAAGAAATACAACGAGGCTACGAGGCTGGCGGACCTCCTGGCCGTCGCGGGACTCTGCTACCAGATCTTCCTTGCGTTGCGCTGAACGGTTGTGCAGATTGATGAACTCGACAGGAAAATTGGGATCAACCAACCGCGCAACGCGACGCCCAATGTTGAGCCCGTCTAACAGCCGGGCATACAAAGCGCCCCCGATCTCGTGAGGGCTAAGCCTGGTGGACAGCTCGTTCTCATATGACGTGGCTCGATCTGTGATTTGTTTGTTGTTTGCATTAAGCTGATCGACCACCCCCTTCAAACGAGTAACCTCAGCCTCCAGGCTGGCGTTCTTTGCCTCTGAGTCTCTCAGAATGACCTCGAGGGCCGCCACCCTCTCGCGGCTCTGCTTCGCATACGCCGTGAGCCTGGCGTCCAGCCAGGCTATCTCCGCTGACTTATCGGCCAGCGCCTCGTCACGCTGCACCATTGCTTTAAACGTAGCAGAGGCCACCTTCAGCGGCTGCACAAACAAAAGTAGAAACAAGTTAAAAATTCTGAGGGAATAAAATAAGAGGAACCAATTGTCAAGAGTCTAACATCCCAAAGTTTCCTCGCGGGCCCCTCGGGCCTGGTCTCGGGGCAGGGTGAAGACGGCTGAGGGCCTGGCGGCGGTGGACCCGTGGCATCTCCTAAGGCAAAGCTCGCTGCTACTTCCTCCAAAAGGTGGTCCATGTATTCGTCGGACTCGCTGGCAGCAGGTGCAGACTCCTCTCTGGCATCCTCTGAAGAAGCGGCGACGGCGGGTCCTTTGACTTTGGCTGCCTTAAAGGCAGCTGCGGGAGGAGCGGTCCTCCGCGATGGCTCTATAACATAAACACGCGAGCCCTCAAGCAAGTCACGGGCTGGCTCCTCTGCTGATCCCAACCAGGCGGCGCCAGGAATCACCTTCACCGCCGGTTGAGCCAAAATAACTCCCGCTTCCACAGGCCTGTCCTCAACGGTCCTCCCCGCTCCGGCCGTGCTGCCGGGTCCACAACAAAACCCAGCAGCCGAATAATCAAGTTGCGAGGACGACGAGGAGGGCGTCTCCGCCACCCTCTCAGGCTCCTCCGCCCGCCTCTCGCGGATGATAACGCCTTTGAACTCTTCGGGGCTCATCATCGCAACGGGGAGGCTAGGCTTGTGACTCGGCGACGGCGGCTCCAGGTCAGCCTTCTTAATCTCCGCTTGGGAAACCAGAAAATCTCTCCTAAACTCCTCTGGATGCTCTTCAATGGCTTTAAAGAGCCACGCGTAGGCGGAGCGCTCCGTCTCTGACGGCGTACCAAAATACGCCTCCGGAATCTCGCCCCACTCCTTCGCAAGGGGCCACTTCTCCCCTACCTTCACGAAGAAGAACCGATTTTTTCAGTTCTTCAATGAGTCGTGGATGGCCTTGTTAATTTTGATGCCCGGACGGGGTGAGAGAGATTTTCACTCAGGCCCCCGATTCAATTTAAACAACACCCTAACGCCGGACATCCTAAACCTCTAATCAAGGTTACGAGCAAAAATACACATGGTGTAAATGTACCTCATGGCGTTGGCGTGAAGCTGGGCAATAGGAATGCACAGGGCCTTCATGATCGATTCTAACTCCGTCGGCAACGGCAGACGGAGCCCGTTTCTCAGATGAGCCTCGTAAACGGTAATGTGACCCTCCGACGGGGCAAAAGCTCTATCGTTCTTGCCCGGGACTCTCCAGGCCGTCTATTTGGGAAGGTTAAACTCCACGCAAAGAGCTTTAACGTCATCCTCCCTTAGAACAGATGCGAAATCCGCCACGGAAGCCATTACCAAAAGAGGATTCAGGATTTTCTTGAAAGAAATCAGTTGGGGAACAAGAAGGAAGACGAAGGTCTGAAAGTTCAAAGTGAGTTCAAAAGCCTGAGAGGAAAGACGTAGGCGCCAAGCACTCGAAAACCCCTCATTAAGGCACCGTCAGAGTTGCCACGTGTCGCCTTCCTACTTGGCCTTGCAAAAGGCGGATCCCTGGCGCATTAATGGCCAGGATCTCTGTCCAACCAAAGGGAGACACGTGTCACGCTCGGACAGGAAAACCGGCTAATAGTCACGCAAGACCTTTCCAGAATTGGCCAAGACGGTCAACAATTCTGGTGCTCCGGAATTGGCCAAGACGGTCAACAATTCTGGTGCCCCGTAATTGACCAAGACGGTCAACAATTCTGGTGCTCCGAAATTGGCCAAGACGGTCAACAATTCTGGTACTCCAAAATTGACCAAGACGGTCAACAATTTTGGTGCTCCGAAATTGACCAAAATGGTCAACAATTCTGGTACTCCGAAATTGACTAAGACGGTCAACAATTCTGGTGCTCCGGAATTGACCAAGACGGTCAACAATTCTGGTACTCCGGAAATGACCAAGACGGTCAACAATTATGGTACTCCAAAATTGACCAAAATGGTCAACAATTCTGGAACTCCGAATTTGACCAAAACAGTCGACAAAATCGAAATTAAACCAAGACAATAAAGAATCTCAACAAAGCTAGCTCCATGAGGTATAAAAGCACCCAGAGCCATAAGGGGAATCCCATCATGAACATGCTGGAGGCCAAAAATCTAACCACCAGGATGGGGGGCTAGTGATGGGTACACCAATAATGGGCTGGCCAAAAGAGAAGTCAACGGAAGCCCAAGAGGGTCAGTCAACGTTCTTACGGCCCACTGAGAAGGCGGGCCCAGAAACTTGAAAGCCCCAGAACCAAAACGGTCAACGTTGGTGTTGACCATCTTGGAGGACAACTTGTTCACGGACAGTCAACTCAATGTTGACCGTCATGCAAAGCAAATCTGGGCCTTTAGAGGCTTTCCTACAGTAATGGGCTCATTCCATTACGACCCACAGGCCATCAGTGGATCGCTAGCCACTCTCCTTTCATTCTCCATGAAGGCGGACAACACGCTGACGGTCAACTCAGGCGTTGACCGTCTGTGCCCTGCACATTGGGCTCAAATGACGCCTTTCTACAGTAATGGGCCTACTCCGTTTTGGCCCACAACTCATCCAACGGCTAACCACGACTTTCCACGCGTCTTCCACGATCTCAATTTACACCAAAAAGGACATTGACAAGATTGACGACCTTCAAATAAGGAAAGCGCCAATCTTTCCAATTCCTTTCCCGCCAATGCACTCCAACGGTAATATGTTGAGAAGGAAGGAAATAAACTTGGAAAGCTGTTGGCCGCCTCACAAGGAAACTATCACTCCCACCTTGGCAACTGGCATCTGCTCCAGAAGGCAAGCCAGCCAAGGTTGAGATAGGGGATCACGCCTTCTAAAGAAGGGGGATCACCCTCTCAGCCTTAAATAAACCCTAGAACCCTCATTCTAGGTACGCCTTCATACATGCTTGCTGATACGTATTGAATCACACAAAAGATCCTAAGTGTTCTAAATGAGCTCTCTCTCTCTCTGCCGCCAGAAGCTCTCAGAACCTCAAACCATCTCTAAGGCAACAAGCGTGCCCTTATGGCCATTTACTGCCTTCCCACCATCCAGATACAAAAAAGGCGTCGCGTCTCTCTTACATCTGGATCTTCACACTCCTCATCCCCATCATTCTGCTCAATAGCTTTTTAGTTTCTTTCTTCAAAGACTGCCTTACTGACTTGAGCGTCGGAGTGTTTTTGATGGGATAACTTCCCGCCGATAACGCTGACCTCTTGTTCATTTTAGTGGTGTGCAGGATTTGTACTCAGTGAATGGAGCCGGTTCAAACCATCCAGAAGAATCTGAATCTGTTCGAAGTCGGATCCAGGTACGCATCAGTAAGGATAATTAATTAATATTTTAATTAGAGGTAAATAAATATATATGTCTATTAATAGAGACATATAAATATATATATTGAAGATAATAATAATAATAATAATAATAATAATAATAATAAGGAATGGCAGAAGGAAAGAGGGAAAGGCACCAATAGGCAGAGGTGAAGAAGGAAGGGAATTGGCTTTGTGACAAACCCTATATAAGAACTTACTATGGCCAAGCTAAAGGCCACCTGAAAAACACTAATACAAGATGTCCGTTAAATCTAAATACAAATTATCTAAAATTCATCCATAAAAGATATTAACCTACAATATATCAATTAAGCAAGTACAAGATCAAAAAATCGCCACAATAAATTCGTAGCTCCAACATCATATTTTCAAATACAATGTAGGGACGGAGAAATGTCACTAGATATAAAAAATAAGCCACAATGACCTGTGGAAGCATATAACATCATCAATACATAGCGGAAACTAAACTCATCCATGTTTTATCAAAATACATCAACATATGCATCCTAGATATACACATTTCGACAAAAATTATCATCCTCCAAGCCCTAGTAATCTTCAAACTCTAATCCTCCTCATCAAGCATTGGCTCATAAACATCTGAAAGTAAGAAAAACAGTAAGAAATAAGTCGAATATTCAACAAGATACAAATAATAATAAGAATAATGCAATATACTTAAAATAAATCAAATAAATGGAATAGAGTCATCAGACAAATACATGGGCATAAAAATATAATCAAATATATTTTTGAAACACATTTACCTTTTTGTATTTTATATTTGGTTCCTTTAGCTTCTAAAATATTTAGAAATTCAATCATATTTAGGGGGGCAAGGGTAGTAGACCTTACCAACTAATAGAGCAGACCAATAAAAGAAAGGATCATGTTATTTCATACATTTTAAGGTCTACCCCCGTATGTTTAATTTAATGCCCATTGGTAGACAATATACCTTTAATCCTGTATATACTGGGCCTTAGATCTTTTTCGCCATGAACGATTTTTTCGTAGCCCAGGGATAATTTCTCGATTTACCGCTATAATATCCTAAGGTATAACAAAAAATATTACCATCTGAAATACAAATCATTTGTCTAATTTCTTATTTACTTATTCATAAGAGAATTTTTCACACTTAATTCTTAACACTTAATTCTCACTCTGTGGAGATCGATTTATCAAATATAACAAATTTTTTGTGGTTCCTTCTTATACTTTTCATAATCCTTTTTCATATCATAAGCATATATTTCTTATTATAGAGTCTTCATGTAACTTCAAATACATATATAAATAGACATGGAGCTTAGAAACAATTAGAAAATTCTTTCCACATGAGCTTAACAAATCATTAGGGTTTTCAGATAATAAATTTTCTCCATACAAGGTATCCAACATAATTTTTGGGTCATACAAAGTAATATACATAAAATATATATTAATAAATATTAAATAATTAAAGTAATAATGTTCACTAAGATAGGGTTACCAATTTTCAAAGTCACGTTGCACATTAATCGAGAAATAATAGAAAAAATACATAAGCGTGGGGTTAGGGTTGTCCAAATATACACAACACTTCACAAATCTACAAAATCAAAGAGAAATCAAGATATATGCACATTTAATATATAGGTATATCAAAATCTAAATTTAGACGGGTATTTAAACAAAAACATCCGAATGGAACAGAACGAAAAGAGCAACAAGAGAAAGAAAAATATATGGATGCACTTATCTTAACCCGATCTATAAATTTTTTAACTAACTCTAAGTCAAAAACGGACTCAAAAGCCTCGAACTCTCATTCTCTCTCTTCTCCTCCACGCTCTCTCTCTCTCCTCTTTCTCTTTTTCATCAAAAATGACAAAAAAAGCTAACGGTGTGGGTTATATAACCAAACTGGCACCTCGAGCGATTATTGGGTGATCATCGGGTGCAACTTTCTAAAAATCATGCCTTAGCTGTGCCTTGAGTGTGATACAGGTGCAAAAATTCTAAAATTTGTGCCCTAGGCGTGCCTTGGGCAAGCAGATGGCGTGCACATACTAGATTTTGTGCCCCAGTGCCACTCAAGTGAGCAACGGGCAACCCCTCATTTTACGTCCTATTTCGCTTTTGAAATTTAATTTTTTGTATTTTTTAAGCCTAATTTTAGATATATTAATTTAATTATTTTTAATTACTATATTTTAAAAATTGGTACCTTATAGGCTCTCACATTAAAACTTGGGCAAAATCCTAACCGACCCTCTTTGTTACTTTAGGAGGCAATAGGGTTTGGAAAAAAGGGACACACGAATTGAAGGGATATGCTGCCGTTGTTGCCATCGCCAAAAGTGAAGGAAGAAATCAAGACATGTAAAATTCCTACCTTACAAAATAAACTCTTCATTCATTCTTGTTAATGTCGAATATCTGGTTGCATGCCTTGATTTGATAAAAATCGGTAAAAATTTTGGGTTACAAATTCAGGAACCGAAAACGGAGCCACAACTTGGTAAAAAATGACCGACATTTTGGGTTTAATAATGAATTGGGGTTTAGCAATTTGTCTAATGGAGTTAAAAAGTATTATTTTACAAGTTATACCTCTTGATTTTCTGGACTTGTTGCCATCGTGGAAAACAGAGTACTATGCTCTATTTCTGTCTTCCAACTATGTCTAATGATGGGAAGGTGGCAAGAAGAATTAAACCTCATTATTTTACAAGTAAAATTCTCATTTTTGCAAGTAAATCATTCCTTGCCTTGATTCGTATGAATTGTGGCTTTGTTTTGGTAAATTGAAAATTTGGGAAAAAACATAGGTGGCTAGGAAAACAAAAGAAATTTGACGATATCGTGACGATTTGGGCATTATAATTAGCAGGTTTGTTCTATTAATTTCTTATCTTCACCATTTGAATCTGAAAACCTAGAATTTTTCCTTGTTACAATGGGAAATCAAACTTAATAGTAGAAATAGAGCAATCGGGTCCAGTGCGTTATTATGTGAGTCATTGGGTAGGATTTTGTATGTATGTGTTTGAGATATATATGTATGTATAAATACTTGTGTTTGATTATACGGATACGTTGTGTGCATATACATATGTATGTACGCTGATAATATCAGTATGAAGATAATATGCATGTGTGTGACTGTATTGTGTGTGTATAACAATGGGCGTGTGTGCATCCGGGTACAAAACTGCATGTATAAATGTAGGTATATGGGAGTTTAAAAAATAAGTAAAAAAGTAAATAAAAATATACAGGCATATACATATACATGTACATAAATATACATACACATATACTTATTATTTAGGGCGTTCGTGTATATATGTATGTGTAGTATAAATTTTGTATGTTTTAATATATATATATATATGTGTATGTATGTATGTATATGTGTGTATATATGTATATGTATGTATGTATATATTTAAATTCTAAACTGATTGATGAGTAAATTAATGATAATTATTATTTCAATTAGACTATTATGGGATGAGCTAGAATACTTGGATAAGCAAGATAACCATGAGTTTGTTCGGTATTGACGAAATAAAAGGGTATTCCAGGGCCTTAGAGGAAAGAGTTGGCACACTTGGAGGATATGTGATAATTGAATCAAATATTTAAAAGGGTCGGTAAAATATTCAAAGTTTCTGAGAATTTTCTTCTATTTCGGTGATAAACAATTCTTTGTGTTGGCTTTGACCGTGTGTGTAAACGTTATTGGTATTCTACGGATAACTAAGGAGAGTATATGAAGACTCTACAGTAATCGGACGAAAGGGAGTCCGTGAGACCTTGAAATAGTCTATCCTTTTTCAATATCGATTCCATTCGTCTTTGCTATTGAAAAGGGATGTTTATAACCTAATGACTATCGTAGAAGATGATATCAGGAATATCATTAGTAAGGGATATCGGAGATGGTATGAGCATACTATGGGTACACCTTTTGAAAAAACTGTAGGGATAGTGGGAATATAATGGATATCGGGTAATCTCATGGTACTTACCAAACCATTTGGGATATAAATACGCAGCTTTTGATTCATTATAGTAGAATAATGATGCTATTTGGATTATTATTGACCGACTAACTAAGTCGGCACAATTTCTAGCCATGGAACTAACGTACCCATTCAATAGGTTAGCCAGACTTTATATTGACGAGATTGTAAGATTACATGGTGTACTAACTAGTATTATTTTAAATCAAGACTTGAGGTTTGTCTCATATTTTTGGAGGGACTTGCATTGAGAATTGGGGATAAGATTGAAGTTCAGCACTGCATTCCATCCATAGGCTGTCGGGCAATCGGAACGAACCGTTTAGATGTTAGAGGACATGCTTGGGAGCTCAATCCTCGAGTTGGGAGGCAGATGGGACAAGCACCTATCATTAGTAGAATCTGAATATAATAATAGCTCCCACATCAGCATCGGAATGACGCCCTTCAAAGCAATTTACAGTAGAAGATGTCGCTTGCCGATGAGTTGGGAGGAAGTAGACAATCGCTAGATGCTGGGACCAGAGCTTGTAGAAGAAACAACAAAAAAGATCCATTTGATTAAGAAATAATTACGAATAGTTTAGAATCGACAAAAGAGTTGTGCGAATAATAGACGTAGAGACTTAAACTTTGACATTGGTGATGATGTATTTCTTAAGGTATCACCTACTAATTGTGTCATAAGATTCGGAAGATGAGGTAAACTGAACTCCAGGTTTATTGAACCATTTGAGATATTGGAGCGGGTTAGTGAGGTAGCCTACTGACTAGTTCTACCACAATCTTTAGTTGGGGTGCACGATGTATTTCACGTGTCTATGTTAAAAAAATATATACACGATAAGTTACACATAATTGCACATGACCAATTACAAATCTGGGATGACCTATCCTATACCGAAGAACCGGTTCAGATCATAGACCGATGAGACAAGATCCTACGATCCAAAGTAATACCACTTGTGAGAGTCATTTGGAATCATCAAGACGATGTGATGTGACATGGGAGATTGAAGCAGATATGCACACAAAATATCCACGACTCTTTGAGGACTGAGGTACGATTTTTAGGACGAAAACTTTTGAGGGGGAAAGTTATAACACCCTAAATATTTTTTTTGTTTATTATTTACTGAGAATATATTGTCAAATTAATTTTAATAATTATTTAATAATTCTTAATCAACTTTGGGCTTAAAACTGTATAGTTTAACTGATACGTGGGCCTAATAAGTTTAGAATATTTGGATCAATAGATTTGAATATAAATACTTGGGCTATTAATTTAAATTTAGATTAATTAGTAAGATATATTAAGTTAATTTAATTACGAACCAAGCTAACTAAATTAATATTTAACAAATGGACCTCAATGTATCAAAATTTATTGACTGAAAATATAATTTAAATAAAGTTAAAATATTAAAAAATTGAGATTGTAAGGGTAATTAACTAATATTTTAATTAGTGGTGAATAAATATATATGTCTATTAATAGAGACATATAAATACAAATATAAATATAAATATACATATATATATTGAAAATAATAATAATAATAATAATAATAATAATAAATAGAGAGAAATAAAGAATGAAAAGAAAAATAAAGGAATGGAAGAAGGAAAGAGGAGAAAAAGGGGAAGGTACGGATGGGCAGTTATGAAGAAGGAAGGGAATCGACTCTCATATGAAAACTTGGGCAAAACCCTAACTGGCCCTCTTTGTCACTTAAAGAGGCAATATGGTTGGGAAAAGAGGGACACATGAATTGAAGGGATATGCTGTCATTGCTACCGTCACCAATAGTGAAGGGAGAAATCGAGGTAAGTAAAATTCTTATCTCGTAAAATAAAATCTTTTTTCATTCTTGTTAATGTCAAATCTCTGGTTGCATGTCTTGATTTGGTGGAAAATCGATGAAAATTTTGGGTTACAAATTTGGGAACCTAAAAACAAAGCCATGGCTCGGTGAAGAATGACCAACGTTTTGGGCTTAATGATGAATTGGGGTTTAGCAATTTGTCTAATGGGGATATAAAGTATTATTTTACATGTTATACTTCCTAATTTTGGGGACTTAAGGTCGTCGGGGGAAATAGAGCACCGAGCTCTGTTTGTCTTCCAATCGAGTCTAATGATCGGAAGGCGGCAAGAAGAATTAAACCGTGTTATTTTGCAAAT
Source organism: Nepenthes alata (assembly GCA_028571085.2). Lineage (NCBI taxonomy): Eukaryota > Viridiplantae > Streptophyta > Magnoliopsida > Caryophyllales > Nepenthaceae > Nepenthes > Nepenthes alata. Next base: position 951 of record JAOVVI020012068.1, on the reverse strand, counting down.
AAAAATTCCATTTTTGCAAGTAAATCATTCCATGCCTTGATTTGTATGGAAATTGTGACTTCGGTTTGGTAAATCAAAAATTTGGGGGAAAACAAAGGTGGTGAGGAAAACAAAAGAAATTTGAGGGTACTGTGACGATTTAGGCATTATAATTAGTAGGTTTGCTTTATCAATTTCTTATCTTCACTGTTTGAATCTGAAAGCCTAAAATGTTTCCCTCATTATGGTAAGAAATTGAACTTATCATTAGAAACAGAGCAATTGGGTCCAGTACGTTATTTTGCGAGTCATTTGGTAGGATTTTGTATGTATGTGTTCGAGGTATATATATATATGTGTATGTATGTATGTATAAATACGTCGGTTTGATTATACGGATATGCATGTGTGTATACACATACGTATGTACGCTAATAGTATGGGTATAAAGATGATATGCATATGTGTGTCTGTGTTGTGTATGTATAACAATGGCATGTGTACGTCCAGGTACAGAATTGCGTGTATAAATGTAGGTCTATGGGAGTTCAAAAATAAATAAATAAAAATATACGGGCATATACATATACATGTACATAAACATACATACATATACTTATTATTCAGGGTGTATGTGTATATATGTATGTATAGTATAAATTCTGTATGTTTGAATATATATATATATATGTATGTATGTATTGAAATTATAAATTGAATGAGGAGAAAATAAATGGTAATTATTATTTCAATTGGACTACTATGGAATGAGCTGGGATAGTTGAATATGTTGGGTAACTGTGAGTTTGTTCGGTAGCAACGAAATAAAAGGGTCATGGTCTTAGAAATAAGATTTGGCACACTTGGAAGATCCGTGATAATTGAATTAGATATTTAAAAGGGTTAGAAAAATATTCAGAGTTTCTTGAATTGTTCTCCTATTTCAACGATAAATGATTCTTTGTGTTGGTT
>JAOVVI020012067.1:0-12378 GCA_028571085.2 Nepenthes alata | reverse complement strand
TCACAGTAGGCACGGTACTCCTAGAAGCCAGAATGGGCAGCTACGAAAATATGTGGATGCAGCACTTCGACGAAATATAACCTGATATCGATACAAGATTATAAAAGGTCACAAAATATGTCAATCATAAAAAATGACACTAACAAATTTCATTATCCAACACGTTCTAAACTGTCTAAACTTAACATGACACATTAACCGATTTTAAGCACCATAACACAACATGGTAGACGTCTAAATGTTGACCAAAAGCCAACTACATCACAAACCATTGTTTGAGCTGAAATTACAAGATTAACTATTGTCCAAAAATATAAAATAACACTAAATATTATCCAAAATAATATTATAATCAATATATATAACAATCCAAGCTCTTCATATTAGCCCATCTTTTAATTTTATTTATCTGGTAAGAATTCGTGTATCTCATTTGAGAGAGTTATAAATTAGTAAGGCGTAAGTCAAGAGTTTAACAAGGCACATACAAAAAATAATGAAGCATATATCTTAGTATTAGAAATATAATAGAAGGATTAATGTATCAAATTTTAATGATATGCCATGAATTTTCATAACAAATGTATGAACAACTTATGTAGAATTTAGATTATTCTTATTATATTCTTATTCCATTTAAATTGTCAAAATATATTTAATTATTATTATTCTTATAGATCAGAGCTAATAAGCCTTACTGACTAAATGAATAAATAATTAAAACTCGGGTTGTATATACTCCCAGACAATTAAAGGCCATGCGCTTTTATTCATTACTCAAAGGTGGGGTCGTCTATATATTATCCTATAAATGGGATAAATTACTACTTTTTACCTGCGGATGATAGATTTGGATAATAATATATCACTATAATATACAAAGATATCATATAATATATTATCTACTGAATCATAACCATTGTCCAATACAATTTCTTAGAAAAACTTTATATTTTTTTTCTTAATTCTTAATTTTCTCACTCTTAAAAAATGATTATATTTTCTAGTATAATTGTATAATTTTTCTCATAATTCTATAATTTCATATCATGATTATTTATGTACAATTCAAGTTGTGATGGAAGTTTAATAGGTGGGATGTTAAATTAGAATGAAATACAAAAAATTCAGCAAATTATATAAATTCAGCAAGTATATCTAAATTCTAGACCTTGTAACTTAAATTATGCATATTTTTAACTTATATAAGACATATATTTGATAGTTTTAAGTACGTATAAGTTATTGTACGAATTTAAAACATGTAAAAATTAATAATTTAGCAAAAATTAGCAACTTGGAAGAAATTTTACAATTCACATTTAACAGCTTACATATAAAGTAATATTTTTAAAAATTATAAACATGTAAAATTTTAAATCCAGAACATGCAATAGTAAAATAAATAAAATTCATCACATGCAAGGCCATTCAATTATAAATTTAAGACAAGTATGCAGTTAAAAATTAATATTCAAGTCATATATACATTTAAATGGATTTAGGCATGAATTCTTATGAAATCTTGTTATAAAATTATGAAAAACTGACAGACATACTCAACACAAATATTAATACTTCAAAATTATATTATAGTGGAGTAATGAAATAATAATTACTCTAAAATATTTGAAAATGACAACAATAATAGAAGGAGGACATAGGGTGCACTTATCTTAACTCCAAATTACCAAATTCCAATATTGATTCACTTGATTTGAGCTTCATTAAATTTTTTGTCTCTTCTTCTTGTCTTCCTCTCTCTTCTCCAAATTTTTTTGAAAAAAAAAATGACTAAAAAATAAACCGGATGTCTGTTTATATAGAGTGGTGCTTAAGCACCACTCAGGCATGCATTGAGTGCTGATGCTATAGGTTCATTGTGCTTGAGTACAACTCACGCGTACATCAGGCACATAGTTATTATTTTTGATCGAACGTCTTTCGGGTGCATATTAAGTGTGAGCAATCTGCCAATTAGGTTCTCAAGCACCTGTCAGGTATTCCTTAGGCACTGACCAACGGGTTTTGGAGTTCAGGCGCCGATCGGGCCTCTATCAGGTGCCTAGTCAGCTTGTCTAATTTTGACTCTTTAACTTAATTTTTATATATTTTGACCTTAATTTTAATTATATTAGTTTAATCATTTAATATTATCATTAATCAAAGACTTGGGTCTTACATTCTGTAAGGGGATGTGACATTCTTCCCATTGTGACAATTTGAAGCCATAAAATTAATTTTTCACATACAATCTCATCATTAAAAATTTAGTCTTATACCAATAATCAATTTTCATTTAGACCTTAGTTGGATTTGACAATTTAATCACCTTTTAAAGAATATTGTCTACAAGACAAGGTTTGATTATTCAATTAGCCAAATTTCTTATATTTTGCTACTCATTATCATTCAATATTTCTAACTTATTCTCTTTTTTTCTTAGTTTTTTTACTATTTTTTATGGGTCAAAATGTTTCTAATTTTTTCTTGCCAAAGAATGATTTTTATTTTGACAATTAAATTGTTCAATATATAATGATAAACTCTTCGACGCTGATGCTATCAATAATATAGTTTTTACATGCAAAACAAACAATACTCTGCACTTGTTGGAATTTGAAATACTTACACACCGGTGCAGTGAAAACAAACTCTTAAATCCTTCCATAAATTTCAACCTTCAAACACTACAAAAAAGATAAGGAATGAAAATGTAACCAAGCACACAGATTCTATGACAATATTTAATATAAAAAATCCTCATCAATTAAAAAAATAATGAGACAACTTTAGAACATATCCACTATAAAGTATAAGATTATAAATAATTCTCTTTGAGATTCCTGCACAATAGCCTATGTAAATAATTGGTTGAATATAATCCAAATATATTTAACAACCTATTAGAAAGACACACTGAGAAAATTAGTAATCAAATAATAATATATCCTAAAATTAAGATTAAAGCAACGTATTTGAATTTGGCAAAAAATAAAATTGAAGTTAAACCTCAATCAGATGTCAAAAATCTATCTCTTATATCTTTTTTCTCTTCTCTCTTTTTGTGTGGTACTTATTGTGTGAAATGATCTCAAAAACTTATCCTAAAATAATATCAGGACACTTTATACTCACACTGATGAATGTGCGTCATTTGGACGTGCATCAAGTGCAAATAGTAAAACTAGACCATAGACGTGTGGCACTAGTACGTATACTAGGCATGCCCATTCTATCCCAAATGTATATAGGTTCCCATCATGCGTCCATCAGGCATCGCATTATTTGTGCAATCTGAAATAACTTTTATTCAAACAAATTTTGTAAAAATATTACGTGAACCACTTCTTAAACTTTTGTTAAAATACAATGTCATGCAAATTTTGTACAAAACTTCCTGTGAGCTCTAAATATAATCACCCCGAATTTTGATGAAAAGAATGGTATTTGTAATTAAGAAATTAATTATTCTTTTATTTTATAAATAATAAAATTATTCATTGTAATTATATAGATAACAAAGTGATTTTTTAGATAATATTTCAGTTTTTTTTTTCACTCTGTCTATATTGTATGGATAAAGAAGTTTTGGATTTCACCTTCTTTTTCATAAGAAAGAGAAGAGAAATTTTGGATTCTCTTGCTTAGTTTCCACTTTCATATTGAGCACTTGCTTTTCCTTCTTTAAAATTTCAAGCCCACCAGAAAAAAAAAAACAAGATATTTATCTTCCTTACAAAATTTTTGCTTCTTGCATAAAATTGGAGAAATAAAAATAAAATAAGAGAAATCAATTTTATGTTATCAAAAATTGATAAAACAACTTGATAATTCAACTATTCATATAACAATTTCATCTCATAAGGTTTTTACATTCCATTTCATAATTTTTCATGCATGATAACTCAAATTATATCATGTTAGTAAAGTAAGAGAAACTTAATAGTAGGATAATTCTCACTAGATTCAAGTACAACTGTGAATGGTATAGTTAGCAGCCACCAATATAAATACTTCCTTTACTTAATAGTAAGAGAAACTTTTTATTCGTGACATCTGCCATAATTGATACAATTTACTGTCAAGAAATTTGGCTGAAGCTTATAAATACTGCAACAGTGATCTATGATGAATATCTCTATTTTAAGATATAAGTAGCCCTCCCATTTGAATAAAGACCACATGTTTTCTAAAATGATCATTCGTTGAAGCCAAATATGGTTCGTTATCCCATCATCTAAATAGTATGCACATGTAATATATTGATATCAATCTCAAAATGATGCTCAACTCAAAGGATAGAAAATTTTTAACTCTTTAGATATTTAACAATATGTCTCAATACAATCATATAATATCTATATACTCTTATCGTTGTTACCATCACTGTCACCCTAGCTATTGTTACAGACTACCGTTCCCCGTTTTTCGTTTCCCCGTTTATATATATTGACTTGCGTTAAATGAAAAGGAAAAAAAGAAAGAAAATATTGTCTCTACTTTCGTCTCTGCTGATTCTCTCTCCTCTCTGTCTTCTCTTCCCCGATCCCTTCCCTTTTCTCCCTAAATTCCCTCTTCCTCGTACGGCTTCGCGCGTGTTAAACTCACCGCCTCCTCCGCTGATCTCCCCTTCCGTTGCAAAATCAGTCATCGTCGCCGGCGTCACCATGGAAGGCGTATCATATCATTTTACATTGAAAAATTTGAGTACTTAGTTTTAAATTTTCATGTTTAAGCTTAATTTATTCGTTGAATGAGAGGCCATTTTACAGAATATAAACTAAAAATTTCTATTGAATAAAAAAATACTTTTCATTAACTTATTTTTCTATGTATATACAATGTTAAAAATATGTTTTGTGTACCAAAAAAAAATAAAAAAAAAGATTAATTTGTTGCTAATTGTTTTAGATTTTTTAATTAATTTGTCGAATGGAATTTCTTCTAAGTTAAATCAAAGGGTTAACCATCAACGCCCGTCTAAAATGGTCGTGAAAATTAATAATAATAAATAATTAAAAAAAAAAAAAACAAACATTTCCATTGCCGGGATTTGAACCCGGGTCGCCTGGGTGAAAGCCAGGTATCCTAACCGGACTAGACGACAATGGATTTCTGAGTACTGGCCTGAATTGTTTTTACTTATAAAATTATGGATAGTAGGGCCAAAATCTCAACAATAATCTATAACTCAATCTAATAAAGTTATTTTGTTCTATTAAGGATTTCTAATATAAATATAAAATGATATAATTAATAATTACATAATAATAATATTATAATTTTTTATTAGAAAAATGACTCCACAAATAAAATAAAAATACATAATAACAAATAATTACTAGATGTCTTTGAGTTTCGTTTTTATCATTTTTTTATAATTTGCTTTCAAAAAGGGGATATTCCCTAATTTACCAAATTTGTGACAATTTTTTTAAAAATAATTACTTCATATATATACACATTTCCCTCTCTGTATTTATATTATTATACAAACACTAATAGTAAATAAAATTTTATATCTCACTGGATGATATCAATTACAAAAATTTATTTTTGCCATTTTGCATGAGTCTTTTTGGAGTGGGCACTGCAATTTGAGAATTTGTTTTTTATACAAAAATCCATCCATTTATTTTAGCAGCGAATTAAATTTTATAACCTTTTATTCAGCACCATATAGTAAAATCAGATAAAATATAATTTTTTTTAAAAGGGGATAATATTCATTCCTTGTTGAATGATATAGAAGTATGGTGGTAACGGAGCGGTAAAGTTAATAGTAATATTTAATTACATGATTGTGGACCATAAAATATTTAAAATGAGATAATTGTAATTTAATAGATATTATATGGAATATTTTTAGGTTAGTTAAAAGTCAAAATATAATGACAAGAAAAAACACGTAACTGTCAAATATGAGATTAGATCAATATTAAACCTGAAACATTCCATTTTTTTTTACGATAGTCTTCAAACTAATATGGTTTAATTTTATATGAATTTAGTCCATATAATTCAAACAACTTTTTTTAAAATTTTTGACATTTTCAGATTTTAAAAATTGATATTCATATTATTGATTAAAATCTAGTCAGTCAAAATAGTTATAAAGACATGTAAAGTGAAGATAATTATTTTTGCTCAAGCGATAATTAAGCAAACATTGAAATTGTATGTATAGATGAATTTGAGCAAATCTAATATATATATATATATAATTATCTGTTATTTTATTGCACAATCATAAAGAAGTTGCGCAACCAAATTCCTCCACTAGCCATCTGAAGCCTACCGATAGGAGGGAGAGAGGTGATCGCCTCTATCTAGCTTAGGAGGTGGCTGATTAGATAACAAGTCATTTTCAATTCGAGCAAGCAGGATCAATAAAATAATTGACGTTCTGAAAACAGCTAAAATCCACGCATAAAAAATCTAAGGGCACTAAAGTTTAGTATGCTCAACGGAATATTGTTGGCTAAGATAGAGAGCTACCTATGACCGAGGGCTGGTGGTTATGTTTTGGTACATCACTGTATGTGATACACAATTTTGTTATTTATGTTATACGTATGTGAGTGTTACTCGGCGGATGTCCTAACGTCTATATTCTAAATTTAAGTTGACAAAATACTTTAAAATAAAATATAAAATTTTATAAAATTTTTTCTTTCAATATAACCTTTTTACTTACTAAAAAAGTTTTTTTATTGCCCAAGCCAAATATTTAGCGAATGTGGGCATGCTCTAGTAGTAATTTATGCTTGGCGAGCAATACACTACAGACATGCTAAACGTGGACTGAAAGCCATCTGCAGAGTGAAGATCGCAAAGCCGAGACTCGCTGCGTGTCGAAAATGGCGACGGTTCTTTGTCTCAATTCCCACAAGATTCCATTCCCTACGGCATACTGTTCTTCCAGTGTAGTTCTTCATATCAAAATCCCCAGATATTTCAAAGCTCATAAATACAGGAGACCCAGCTGTTCGCCTTCAATTTCCACGGTATATTCGAAAGATTTATAGAAAGGCAGAGGAAGGGGAATCGAATCAGTGTATATTATCTCAACTGATTAAACAGATATTTGTATATCGCAGAGTGACGAGATTCAGCAGCGATTGTCCCCAGTCGTCGATGAAATCAACAAAGAACCTAATATCAACTCCCAACTAGGTCTCTCTCTCTCTCTCTCTCTCGCACACTGTTATTCTTATTTTTAACTTCACTGAACGGAGTGTCTGTATCAGAGGACGACAAAGTGAACAACATAGGAGTTAAAGCTGCGCTATCCATTCTGAGTTTCTACAAGAGTGGGTATCATTTTTTCAATTCTTCTTTAATTTGGATTTATTTATTTGTATGTTAATTATCGGTTGCTCTTTTTTTTAATTAAATAAAATGCGTTATGACGAAGTTTGAGCACTTAGCAGGAGAAATTTCTCCACTCTTGCCTAGAAGTTGTCGCTATGTGCCGACATGTAGTGAGTATTCAATGATCGCTTACAAGAAATATGGGTTTGTCAAGGGCAGTATCTTGACTGCTTGGCGCCTTTGTCGCTGTAATCCGCTTGGTACTATTCTTAGGACTTGCTTTCTTCCTTTCAGATTCATTATCCTTATGCAGTTATCTTTTGTTAATCTGCTAAAATTTCTTTTGAACATCGTGTTTCCTTCTGTTCTTGGAAATCAATTGACAATGCCATGTTGCTCGCTGATAAACGGTACCCATTTAAACCGGAGATATTTGCAAACCAATACCTTCTTATCAAGCGTACAGAGCCGCAGATGGACAGTGATAGGGTGTATTGCCTTGGATTATGATTGATGTTCCATAGTCCTCCATTATAAAACAATCCCTGAAATGCAAACGGAATAAGATGGAGCCTAATTTCAGATTGGGTCATCTCTTCGGTCAAGATAATGAGTAGGATTATAGTAAATAGTGCAATTGGTTCACAAGGATTTCTTGAATCTAGTAAGCATAGTCTCTATATGTTGAGGTGTGGTTTGATAGTATCTTCTTTAAAATAATGTGAAAGTTGGTTTGGAAACAATATTAGTCCATAAATTGAAGTAGCTGTAGCTACTAGTAGGTTTGGGATGTTGGTTCTCATCCTTGAAAGTCTTGTGGAATATTTCTGGTGACAGCTGCTGCAAATGATTGCATGATGGATACAGAAATCATAAATGCCTTCTTTATGTAATCATTACGATCAACATTTTTTCCATTCTAATTTGGATCCCTGGTTTAATCTAGTCTCTAGTGGAATTGGTATCATTAGTTGGGTTAGAACAATCAAGCAATCAAAATCTGGGCAAATTGTGTCTCACTATCTGGGCTTTGTGAAAGCATAGAAGTAATTTGATTTGCACAAATCCTCCTAAGAGTTCTTAACCTAGTCGTGCGCCAATGCTATAAAAGCATCTGAAAATGCAGAGCTAGACCTGATAGGGATATATGAATAATGAACTTGAAGAGTATCTGGTCAGCTAAAGGGGGAAGTTACAGGAGTTACGTCTTCTATTGTGGTTTCCTAGAACAACTTGTTGCGAATTCCCTTTATGCTTAAGGCATGAGCTAAACATAGAGTCACTTTCACTAGGATTTTAACTCGATAATATGTGGTTTAAAAAGCTTTGATTTTATATCAAAGAATCACACATCTGAAAAGCTTAGACTACAAGGTTAAAAGGCTTAAGCATAGGTTTTAAACATCAGTATAAATTAGTGGTGGTGAGAAACTATATGGGGAAGCCATTGAACTCGTGGTTCTGTCTTTGGTTCTATCGTGCCTTTGGCAATAGATATGGTAGTGCTAAAGCATATTGATATTAGTATTGATGGCATTAATATTGGTATTTGACATATCAAATAATATATATTGATATCAAGTATATCAGATTGAAAAAAATATTCAAAATCGTAATCTGACAGGGTCATATCAATTGATATATTTGCGCTGTCAGCCAATACTAAATTATATCATGACATTGTCATAGTGTTGAAAAGTATCGGTATCGGGGGGGCCCGATACCGATATATATCGACTAATATGATATTTCCATCAATTCGTTAAAGTTTTGGCCACTAAGAGACTACAAATTGAAGTGGACAAATTAATAATCATTCACGCTTTTAGGCATGCGATTCATCTCTTTCGAGAATAAATTAAACTATTTTTAATGCAAGGGACATAAATGTATCCCAAGTTGTGGAAGCAACACAAACTTGTCATAGAAGATGGATTTGTGGCCCATTTAGTCATGATTAAGCAATGGAGTGGGAAAAAAGAGGGAATGATGAGACTGGCAAAACCCAAATTCTGAAGGTTGGGCATTAAGGTGCCCTCAGTGGCTTGGTCTTGGAGGTTGGCCCTTGTCTAATTGAAGCAGCATTAAGAATTGTGTTTGGTAGGAAGTCCTAGTTGCTTCTTGCATGCGTCACATGCATTGTCACACAAACTGATGTAGAACATATGTGCATATATATTGTCCAATTATGATTTAAGATTTAGCATTTTGCTACTGGGTTGGCCCAACTAATTATGGCTCTGTCATGTTCTCTATAGATTTTGTCTTGTGCGCTTCCAATACTGTCTCTTGCATCTAGTTACTTTATGCTCCAAGAATATTAAAAGTATGAGGGGATATCTAGTGATGCAGAACCAGTGCTGATCAAATAAGTGCTATAATTTATTAATCAACTCTCCTAAAAGTAATTTGATTGAACCTATTAATAACAAGGATAGCTTGAAAGAGAATCAATATAAAACAGAAATTCAACTGAAGTAGGAAATAAATATTCTAACCTGAACAACCACAAAATAATCCTGCTAAATAGGCATAGAACTCCAAAAAACATTTCTGAAAATAACTATATAAATATTGCATTAATTCCCAATAACGAGAGTATCTAAGACTTATCTACTGTTAATGCATGTCAATTGATTCACTGAGGAAATAAGTACCTTTTTTATATTAGAAGGGTTTTAACTTAAAATATACCACTGCCCCAGTTAACTTTTGTAATGATCCCATTGTTAAGTTGATGGATTCAGAAAATAAAGATTAACATGGAGACAGGATAGGCAACAATGAATAAAAAATTCATCCGTAGACTTTTTCTCAGTTATTGTGCTCTTTCCGCAACCTCCAAAAACAACCTCTTCTCACTAATTCTCCTATGGTTGCGTTCAATTTTTGTTGCCCCCTAGATTCTAGTAGGAGACATAAGACAAGAAAAAATGAAAGACAAAAGCAAGTATTGCTCACCTCACTTAGTGTGTGATTTCATTGCTGGAAGGAGTTTCATTTTTTAGTCCTACATTTTGCTTTCTTTGAGGATTTCTCTTTTTGGGAAAAAAAAGAAGGCTCCTTTCTCAACCTAATTTGAGAAGCAGTAGCTTTACTTTCCAGTCTCTGTCTAATTTGAGAAACAGCAGCTTTACTTTCCAGTTTCTCCAATTTTTTAGAAAGTGTTTACTGGTAAGCTCATAACTGCTGCCGCCTCTCCTCTCTCACATGTGTTGATGGCGCTTTGTATTTGTTTTGGTTGGCTCAATTAAATGGGTCTTGTTCTATCATTTATAATAGAACTGTAATATTTTCCCTTGCTTTGTAATTGTGATTATACTTTCGTTGTTGATGGAGTTTATGAGGGTATTACTTTGTGCACCCAGGTGTCCCTTTGAGTAAAGTCAAATCCTTCGTCCTTGGAGAATAGAATTTGATTGGGTACCACTGTAAAAACTGAGTTCCTAATTAATGATATCACTGTTATGTAATACCCCTAGATAGTAGAGACCAATTATAAGCTATATTGGATAGAATTGAAGACAAGTAGGTGTAGAAAAAGGGAGAATTAGATGGAGATAGAGAGAGATCATAGAGAGATTTAAACAAGGAGGACTAGAGGGAACAATTGCACTTAGACAATCAATTCATTCATTACTTCACGACTGCTCATACGTCCGACCAACCTCTCCTATATAGATTCCTTGGAGCCATTTACAATCACACAACTACTTATATCATAGCTACACATTACTAACTAGTTTGACTACATAGATTGATGACATTTTATCACATGAATACCATTTAATTATTCTTAGCCACATGAATTGAAGACTTGTTATCACATGGATAGGTGATGTGGCATCACATGGATATGTACAAGTGATGCGGCTGCCCTCCCTATTCTTTATCCTTTTTATGACATGTTCTTAATATTTTACTATTCAATCCATATTTTTTGAGTTTTTATAGTCGTTCAATATCATCAGCACTCAAGAAATATATGGATTCCCCATTGAGAATATGTTTTCTTTTCTTTCCCCATGATTCTTCCCCTCATTGAAAACCCTTGTCGTAAGATTTAATAAAACTTGGCAAAGTTGCAGTTGATAGAAAACTATCAACGGTCTTGTTTGGCAACACAAAAATAATGGTGAAATTCTTGGAACTTGTTTGGAGTGAAACTAATGAATTCGGGGTAATCAATAAGATCAGTGTGTTTAAGTTTGTGATGTCATCCTTGATCTTGATAATTTCTTGGACATCAGCATCATTCTGAATACCAAGTTCTCTTTCAAGCACCTCTATTTTTGGCTTCTCATCTTCCTCTTAAACTTCCATTGATGGTTGACTAATCACTTAAAAATTTTCATATTTTTCCGTTGCTTTAAAATTGATGGGTATGCCAAAAATGGGTTGGCCCAAAAAAGTCAACGAAAGCCCAAGAAGGACGGTTAACACTTTAACGGCCCAATTAGAGAACGGGGCCAGAAGCTGAAAAGCCTAGGACGGTCAATGCTGGCGTTGACCGCCCGGGCAGCCAACTCGCTCGCAGACGGTCAACTTAAACGTTGACCGTCCGCATGCTACGCGTTGGGCCCGAAGAGGCTCTTCTACAGTAATGGGCATGATTTGTTTGGGCCCACGATCCATCAGACGGCCAACAACGGCTTTCCAAGCGTCTTCCACGATCCCAACTGGCACCCAAAATAAATATTGATAAAATTGGCGCCCTTCACATTAGGAAGGCGCAAGATTTTTCCAATTCCTTGCCAACTGGGGCTCTCCAACGGTAACATTCCCAGAAGGAAGGTGACCGGCTTGGAAAGCTGTTGGCCGTCTCAGAAGGAAACTATCACGCTCAGCTTGGCAACTAGCGTCTGCTCCAGAAGGCAAGCCAGCCAAAAATCACAGAGGGAATCACTCTTTCCAAAGAAGGAAGATCGCCCTCTCAACCATAAATAAGCCATTGAATTATCATTCGAGATACATTCTCTTTTATGCTCTGAATTACGCTTTCTAAGAGACTAAGAAACGTATACTCTGAAAAACGACGAACAACTCAAATACCTTCAGCAG
>JAOVVI020012066.1:0-12378 GCA_028571085.2 Nepenthes alata | reverse complement strand
TATTCAGCTCAGATAAACATAAATTTTAAAATTAAACCTTACCTTTTGAAAATGTTGTTTCATTTGAGATTGGAAAAAAAATGTTGAAGGCCCCACCTAAATATTCTGCTTTTTAACCTTTCAGGTCAGCTGAGGGGGTAAAATAGAATTAGAAAAGGACAACTCCTCGTATGAAATTCTTATTGTATGTGAAATTTGGACAAAAAGCCTTTTATTTCAAATATAATATATAGTATATAATATTATATTATATAAGATATTATTTTAATGATTTAAATTATAAAAATAATTTTATCGTTAATGGCGTAGGAATCCAAACCACTTATTTAAACCGTGAGAAAATATTTAATAATACATAGTAAATAATCAATAATTATAAATAATGAAATAAAATATAATTTTTACGTAAAAAAATTCTTTAGAATAAGGGTGAAAAATTATGAGACTAACCCCATGTTTGGTTGCTAGAATAAAGTAAAAATAAAATTTATATTCCCAGGAAATAAAATTTCTATTAATTAAAAATAAATATTTTTAAAAAATATTTATTCTCATATTTATAAAAATATCTATTCTTAGATAAAATGTGAGAATAACTATTCTCATTATTATTATTATTATTATATATTATTATTATTATGTTTATTATTATTATTATTATAACTATTTCCACCTTATTCCTCATACTATTCTACAAATCAAATAAAAAAATACTAATTTTTACCTTATTCTATTCTAACGATTAAATATGAAAATAACAATTCTAACTATATTCTCTTACTTTTCTATTTCCTGGAATAACTATTCTATTTTCACATTATTTCATTTCAACAACCAAACGTACCATAAAAGTCCATAAATATCTTAACTATATATAATATTTCAGTTACACAAACTTTAAAATATAAGATTACAACATTTTATCACAAATAAACTTGAACAATAAAGAATATAAGATAAAAGAGAAGGAATAAAACAGGTAAATATTCTTTTTAATTTTAAGAATAGCATATCTAATATTGACAGAAATTAAAACACAATTTAAAACTTAACCGGATATTCAAATCTTCCTCTTTTCTTTTTTCTTTCTTTCTCTTCTTTTTCTCTCACAAATAGTGCTCTTGGTCTAAAATTGCTAGCAGTTCAACTTTAAAATATGTCGACGCATTTTTATATTACGAGCTGTATTTGAGCGCCCGTTAGACCTGCCTTGAGCGCTCCTCGAGCATGCTTCAAGCACATGACCATCAAACGTGCCTCAAGTGCAAGGCCACCGGATTATGCACTTTAGTTGCTCTTCGAGTGCGCCTCAAGCATTCTCCTTTTGGAATTTGTGTTTCAAGCCTTCGTTATTGCCGGTGAAAGTTTCAATCTTCTGCATTAGTATAGAATCAATGTATCCTTATTCAAACTATTGAATATGTCAAATGAGTTTAAATTCACATGAGAATAACCCATAATCCAACACATGACCTATGCAATTCTTCACAAAACAATTTCATGTTTAAAGCCAATATTATCTACTGAACTCACTACACTTACAGATAAAATAATTGTTATATTAGAAAATAAGTATTTTAAAAACATTTGTTAATAACCTTTCAAACGCATTGAGATGGTATAATATACATCTATTTATCTATTTTTGTATAAGCCTCTTACTATATATATATATAGATAAATAAAATATCACATTAGAGAATATGTTTAAATGATGATTAAATTGTTAGATTCCAGTCACAAAGCTTTACTAGCAAAGTTGAAAACCAATATCTACAAGGATTGTTAGCAAATTCTTTATTTAAACCCGTAATAAGATAATATGATAACATATAATAAAAAACAATAACTATAATATTAAGACAAAATTTTAAGTGAAAACCTTTTTTTAGAAATGAGGAAAAAAATTACTGATGATACATTTGAAGAATATTTACCATATGATTAGATTGGTCACAAAAACTTTAAATGATATAGAGGTACAATACATTGTAATGTGTAATTCAAATAATAGAGAGTATAAGAACAAATGAAAAGCAAATAAGCAATAAAAATATTTTTTTGATAGAAAAAATAATATACCCAAGATTGACAAAAAATTGAACATGATTCAAAATTTAACCAAACGAGTGAATCTTTTTTTTCTTCATCTCTCTTTTTCGGTGCTTAACTATCACACTCAAAAATCTCATATATCTCAATCTAAAATTGTAAGTTTTTACAAGGGAGCCGTGATATACGAGTGCTCAATAAACATGCCTGTATCAGGAATTAGCGCACAAGCACTGTATTAGGTGCAGATTTTACCGTTCAACTCCTCCTAGCATGCACGAGAGCGTAACAATTCCGCTACTAACGCACGCGTGCCATGTCTAGCGTGCGTCATACATGTCAACTTATTTCTAGTCAACTAAACTACACAACATAATTTACCAATGGGTATATTCCAAATGACAAAAACAACTATTGTATGAATAAAATGACAAAAATCTAGGGTTAGTTTAATGGTTCTACATCATTGTTATATATTGGTATTGATATTTATTATCATTTCAATGGGATTTGTATTTATCACAATAATTCTAAACCGAACCCAAAACCCATTTATGAAATTTCGGGTTTTTACCCAAATCGAGAAAAACCCATCAATTTGTATCGGGTCGGGTTATATTGAATTACATCATATTTGAGTTTTAGTTTTGCTTCCCTGTCAGCTCTGTGATCGTGGATTTGGCCCAGAAGAAATGAATCGGGAAACACAACTGCAGAAAGAAAAGCATACCGCAGTCATTCATTCCTGCGTCATCTTCATATTCCCCTGAGAATGCGTTAAACTGTGTTCTCAGTATCTGCAAGACAACGCAAGATGCATCCCAAACCAGCTCTCTGAGTCAGCTTTTCATGAATCTGCAGACACTGATCGCACGTAGGGCGATCTCCAGTGGACAATCCCCTGTATAAATACCTGCAACTTTTACAAGACTTTCAAACCCACAAAAAATTTGGGGATGAATATGTATTTATTTAAAAAATTAAAAAGTAAAATTAAAGATAATTTAATATTTTGATAACGAAGGAAAAATCTCTTAAATAACTCATTCAAAGAGAAAGCCTATCGGACTGAGTCCCATTTGAAAATCCACTAAATGAGAAGAGTTAACCTACAAATCAAAGAAAATAGACACTTGATCATCTATTTGCTATTTTTAGACATGTGACTATCTAATGCCTTCATTAGATTTACAAATCTGCAATTACCCAGACTTCATCTGGTATCTCTAAGTGGATCTTTAGTTGATCAAACTCATTCATCTAATTCACACATCAAATCTACACAGAGTTATACCGAAACTTCATAGATTGTAAGCTAATTAATTTAATATTTGATTTTAAATAATATAAGAGATCTTACAATAACAAAGCGCTATCTTTAAAAAAGGATTTCTCAAAAAATATATATATATATACATTCTCTCAATTTTTGGTCTTAAAGGCTCAAAGAAAATTTTTTCAGACTTCCCTCTTACACCTTATAACAATTCCTCTCTGATCTGCCCAATGTAAGATGCATAGCAGTTTATAAAATAAACTCTGGGTCAAAATAGTTGAGCGGAGAGAGATTAGTTGGCACAAATTAAATTTTCACTCGAACATAAGTTGTGTGAAAATAATACCGGTATTCCACTTGAATTTCTAATACACAAGAGACTTGGAGCCATTATCTTGCAAACAATATGCAGGTGGTCTTTGGAAATAGATAGTTTAAGTGCCTTCCCCACGGGCTAGTGTAGGCTTGACATAGTCTCGATAGTCACTTGTCCAATAACCTATGAACACATATTGAGCAAATTTATGATTTTCCTCAAGCATGAATCACACGAATACTAAGAAATGCTTCGCGTGAGCATTTGCCCATGTGAAAAACAGCACTACCAAATTAACAGAATCTAAGCCTATCAATTTTCACCTAGAGACAAAATATAAAATGATGACTCAAAATTTGATTCAATCTCACAGAATTTCCCAACACTAAATATAAATAAAATAATCTCTTTATTAAGCAATTTTCGTGATAAAACACAATGCAACAAATATTTTAAAAAATGAATTTGATAAGACCTACTCAAAAGCATTAGAAATTTGAAATCCCCAGCCGTGATTGAATATGCTCTAACTGGGTCTGCAGATATCAACACTACTTGTGTCTGTGTATATTGAGTTTGTATCATCCACAAACTCATGCTAATTTGAGAGTTTAGGCTCCGTTTGCTAATTATAAGCTTAGATTGCTGTTGAATAATCAAGGATAATTGGTTTATAAGAATCATAAAAGAAGCAGGCTGAGATGGCCTAGAAGAGGAGGGAGTAGCTGAATGAGATGGAGACGGAAGGCAAATAGATAAAGGGGAAGAAGGACTATCCTTATCCATAGGATCAGATGCCCCTAGAGCCTACTGTACACGATGAATTAATTACTAAGTGGATTGTCTGAAATTTTGACAAGGCTCAGAAGGAAATGAAATACTTAGGAAAGATACTACATGCTAAGTAAAACCACCAAATGGAAGCCTGAATCTCTTATGAGAGGCATTATATGTCTCTGGAAAGTGTGAAACCATGTGTAAGTAAATCAATAGAGTCGCCTCGAGTAAGGTGCACAAAAATTGAGCCCTATTCAATGGTCGTGTAATAATGTGTGAGACTAGCTAAATATTGGTGCATATAATCCTACACATAGCTCAACGCTCAGTAGAAAGTTCCAAAATACTAAAAGAAGTGTTGATAAACTATATATATCAGTTTAGTTGAAATGAAACTATAGAATCGCTAGAAGGGGTGACATAAAAAAGGTATGGGTAGATAGGATTGGCCATCCAATGTATAATAAAGCACTAACTAATCATCTCCAGAGTAACTGTACAAATTTGACCCCAAATAAACACTAAAAAACTAGGACGAAAAATAAAAATATCATGAAAATTAGCATAAAATTCGTTCACGAGTGTTGGAAAAGGAGACTAATATGAAATAAGATGGGCTTCTAGCATCGAGAGGTGAATATTATAGAAACCAATAATCCAAGATCAGCTACAAGGACCCTCTGATCTAATAAAAGAGGTTAAGAACTGAGGAAACTATTGAATGTTTCCCCGGCCTTTGAGCTTACAAAACAATGTAGGTCAGATGTAGAAGCCTTGTTACGTTTCTCTAGACTTTTTGTGCGAGGTATATGTAATTAGCACAAAATAAAATATATATATACATTTTTCATTTGGGTATTAGAAGCAGGCAGAGGGGTAGAAATTTTTTGCTTATGCGAAATTTGCACAATAATCACGCAAATGCATGAATGGTTTTGATAGAAACCCTAGCCCAGATCAATCCATTATACCAACTAAATCCGTTCCTCAATCAGAGTATGAAACAAATACAAATATATTATGAACAGAACCTTTGTAATCTATATGAATAAAACAATACCCTTTAGTTTGTTGGGATATAGAATGATGGTAGAAAATTTATTACACAATAGTTTTATGAACGGTTTTTTTTAATGGATGATTATTTTATTCATTTCATTTGGATAGTCATAATATATTACCAGGTGTCATTCATAACTTCTATAAACTTTTAATTAATTATTACAAATAATTAATTTTAAGAGGAATTGTAAGAGTTCAATTCAATTATAACGAAAAGGTATTTTAGTTATTTGAATAACATCTAATATTTTCTACCACCAATTTAATATTAAACCTAATAAGTTACATACATTATAATATCACATTTGTTGTAACTTATGAAGTATTAGTTTACATATTAACTATATTTGAAGTGCAACGAAGGTAATCTAGATTGTTGTGAACCGTAATTTTTTTAGGTGTCAAATAACTAAACAGTTAAAACTTTAAAAGATCTCATTTTTTGGGGGGGATAGACCAATCAAAATAGATTGATCCACTTTCACACACACTCTCCCACTCCCTCTCTCTTCCCTTCTCTTTTCTCTGCATTAAAAGAGACTTGAAATCCCCTCAAGTTTCATTTAAGGGAGAGTTTTACTCCCCCTCAATTGGAGGGAACCAAATGAGTCCCTCCCTCCTTAAAGATATAGAGTGAGTCATGGCTCCCTCCACCACTCTTCCTCATTTCTTTGTTTTTTATAAATAGAAGGGTTCATGTGTCTTTTATAAATTCACTAGTGTGCTAACATTTCTATCTCATTTTTCTCTTTATTTTTGATTTGAGTGCAAAGAACTATATAATAAGATAATAGGATGTGCTTAATATTCTAAATGTAAGAATATAATTATGAAGTACTTAATTATTTAATTTGTTTGACAATACAAGTAAAGAATATCAATGTAGATACCATAAAGACCGAATATTTGTATAGTTAACCGTCTTTACTATAAACGGTATGTACATATCACTTTCTCCATTTGTTATATATATTAGATATTTAATTTTATATTTACATACAAAATTAAATATTTAAATATTTTCATATTGTTTTATTGATAAAAATAAACATTCTGGCACAAAAATAATAAAAAAATTTATTCTCCGACACAATTTGCCCCATGATTTCCTTACGTGAACACCATAGATTGCCATTGTCCTTGTGCTGATTTCAACCTTACAGTGTTTCTTCTCAAAGCTTGTCAAATGACGGTTTTTTCCAAAACTTCTGATAAATTTCTAATCACGTAATCCCTTCGATGAGATCACAAACTCATTATATTTAGCATTCACAGGACAGAATCCTCCCCCATGAATCCATCTGGAGAGCATCATTCACGTCACAGGAGGTGATTACACCAACTCAAAGCTCTTAATAACGAGTAAGAGCTCTCTGAACTTCCAATCCTTTTAATTCGCTTAAAGCCACAAAGATATGAAGCTCTTACAACTTCACCATAAGATCTGTTGCAGTCAACATTTTTGGTTTAATTTTTATCATCCAATTAAATAGATAATCTTGAAATCAAACACATGCTCTTGCAGTTATCTCATAATTTCAAAAGTCTCAACAGCCCTTAAATCACCACAAATGTTTTAGATAACATACAGGGCTAACCTTTCCAGACCATGACCTTCTCTGCTCGGACATATATTAATTACAAGAATCTCCCAGAAAAACAAACCATCAATTAAAAAAATCAAAACAATTAACCAACAAAACAAGCCATCAAGAAAAGAATATGGCTCTATTCCTAAGATCGACGACAACAACAGATATTTGTTTCTGATATTATTACAACAACCATTTCATCCTTTCAAATTTTCTTCCTTGATTGAACATCAGGCTGCTACAAATTTCATGTTTAAGTCTAAACAGGTAGTCTTGGGCCCTCATTCTAGATATTGAAGTTTCCGCTGCATCCTCTTGCAGAACTTCAATGTTTCCACAATTTCCACCTTGTTTATCTTGCTAAATTTCAGAACTTTCATTAACAATTTGCATCCCTCGTAACTGCAAATAGATCATCAATTCAATCTAATTCGTCTGCAACCCCAAGAGGAACATGAAGCCCAGTTTGAATTTAGCCTTCTATTTTATCCAATAGTTCATCGCTTTCTCCAATCAGAACTTTATTACGAAAATGACAGAGTCCAATAAAAGAATAATTAATTAAGTGATTCAGATGATAAAAATAGATTAGAAACCTCGGGTAAATTCGATGACAAAGAGTATACGCTGAAGTTGAGATTTTCAGGATCGATGCTGATTGTCTTCAAAGAGGTTAATTTGGCCAACAGAACAGTGCATTTTAAAGAAAGACTTCCTTATCTTTACATAAAGCGTGAAGATTTGATGTGAAATCCAAGGCCAAAGACAAGTAGTTTAGGCTGAAATTTCTGTGACTTAAATAGGACAGCAGTTAATTGCTGTTTTGTGCTTGAGGACTTGTCCTTAATCTATGTTTATAGCTATAATAGTCAAGTAAAATGTAATGGACTGGATAAAGTAGTTAAAAATACTTGTCATTCTTACACTGAATCACACCATTGTTGTTTGGCAATGTTGTGGAAACAGCTTTTGCAAAAGAACTATAAATTAAATCTTTCCTAAAAAACTAATTGAGGTTCTTTAATTTTCTCTTGTTTTTTTTGTTTTTTTTTTTGTTTTTTGGTAAATGATGCAGCTGAAAGGGGATGTTTGATCAAACTAGGGATGTATAGTTCTAGCCGACTGGAATTCACTTAACTAATTTAGAGGATCAAATACTCATAAAATGTCAAAGGCCATTCTTTGATTAATATTCAAAATCTGTTGTACAAATAATTTTTAATTCTCCTTAAATAGGAAAAAAAATAATCCCAGGAGAATTAAGTAATAGGAGAGAATAGTGATTAGTAGCTAATTAACTTAATAACATAATTAAGAGGGGAAGGGAGGGGGAAGACAACATAATCAAGGAGGGGATGATATAATTAAGATGGAAGATGGGGAGGGGATAGGTGGTTAAGTTAATTAAAGAGAGGGGTATTGAAGGGAGAGGGTCGGCCGTGGAGGTTAGGGGGAGGGTGAATATGTAATTAGGACTATATTGCCCAAGAGACATTAAAAATATGAGAAAAACAAAGCCTCCTTTTGCTTAATTACTATCACATCATTCTCCTTCACTTTAAAAAAACTAGTCATCGAGTTTAAGTTGCTGGTGTCAATTTCCAAATGGATTGGTAGTTGAGGCAAGTAGATTGATGGAGGTTGCAACTATAATAGATGAGAATATATAGGTGGAGGGTAGTGCAAACGAGGTGGGGGCAGGGCATGCACTGTAGGTGGCGGCTGAGATTGAAGTAGATATAGCTTGAGAATATTTGGAGATAGAAATCCGAGTTCTGGAGATGGTGGAGGCCTGGCTATAGGTGGACTAGATTCAACTAGAGGTGAGGAAGCAGCTTCAGGAGTAGTTTCTGTTGTAGGGAGGACTGGCTTTGGTGGTCTTTTTGCTATGATAGGAGGTGGAGTGGGACGGTGGGTAGGATAACATATTGCTGAGGGTGATCTCAGCGAGGTGGAGGTGCAGCTTTAAAAATTTCCATCACTCGCTGGGACTTTACTGGGCATGAAGAATGGCAGGCGCTTGGGAGTGTTGTAACCACACTCTCGTTCCCTCTGTAGAAAGCTGTCTATTGCCCTTCGTAACTCAGCATGGGTCAGTCAGAGTTTGGTGGTCTTCTCACAAAGGCTGCGCAATTCTCAAGCCATTACTTCTCTAATGCCAATTGATGCAACCAAAGGGAGGAATATTTGATCAAACCAAGGATGCGCAGTCTTAACCGATTGTGATTCACTGAACCAATTTAGATGATCAAATACTCATAAAAAGCCAAAGAGAATTATTTAATTAATATTCTAAATCTGTTTTACAAGTATTCTTAAGATTTTTTAAATAGAAAAAAACTAATCTAATGTGAATTGAATAATAGGGAAGATGACTGGTTAGTGGCTAATTAACTTAACAACATAATTAAGAAGGGGAGGGGAGGGGAAAGGCAACATAATTAAGGAGGATGATGATATAATTACGATGAAAGATGGGGAGGGGATACGTGGCTAATTTAATTAAGAGGAGGGGTAGTGAAGGTAGAGTTGGCCGTGGAGGTAAGGAGCAGGGAGGGGGTTGTTGCTTTGTTGGGAAAGAGGAATATATAATTAGGGATATGTTGCCCAAGGAACATTGAGAATATAAGAAAAATAAAGCTTCCTTTGGCTTAATTATTGCCACATCATTTTGTGAGTTTTAGTTCTAAACTCTTAAAAAAAATCCAAAAAAGGCTTTTGGGTAGAAGCTACATGTTATAGCATTTCAAAGGCACTTATCAAATTAAAGCAGAAACAATCCTTACATTCAACCAGACAAGCTGCCATAACTTTGGCTATGATGTAGTATCAATAAGAAACTATGAGCTAGGGTGGTGCCTTGTCGCAGAAATCGGGCGATGAGGGACTGCAAATCAGAGCTGAGATACACAAGAAGAAGAAGAAGAAGAAGATAGCAGGTGATAATACAAAAGCATTCCACGTAAGTTTCATAAGAAACCTACTGCAAAAAACCATGAAACCCTCACGAAGAGCTATAACTGTTGAAACTTTTCGCAAGTCCATCCCAGAAAGTCGTGAAACAAAACCATTTAAACTCACGGCAAGAATTAAGCTCTCATATAGTTAATTCTGAGGCCAAATACAAGAACACACTTGCCTTTCCGTGAATAGCAATAACAATGTTAACAACTATTCCATGTTTCGTTAAATCTTAACAAGGAAAACTTCAGAAAAGTTAAATTCTATAAAACTATTGGGATTTTGGAGAAAAATTGTGGAGACCTTTCGATGCACTTTTGATTGGTGTTAGGGTGTAAAATTGAGGATATCTAAAATTTGCCCACTAATTTCACAAGGTCGGCAGAAGATTTCATAGTCAACATAATTTTTCTGTGTGGGATGAAGAAGAACGCGGAAATCTAATTTGACAAATTATAAGTAGAGGAACCAAAGCTAAACAATTCAGTGTCATGCATCCAGAATCCACACCCCCCCAAACAGTTCTTCAGCCCGAGCTCATCTGATAGACCAATTTCTAAATAAAAAAAACTAAAATTAGGGACTTACTTCATTAGAATGTCATAGTACTCAGGATCCAAAGAAAATAACATTCCATCAACATCCTTAATTGCCATTATTGCTCTGTGCACCACTATCCAATTCGCCGACTACCCAGTAAACAACAATAACAACAAACCAAAAAAAGGGTTAAAACTCCTAAACAGTAATCAATCATCCGTTTTTCATAGCAATCAAATGGTTACAAATACTGCTCCAATCAATATTAACTTTTTACAGAAGAGAAATTATAAGGACCTTGCAGCGCTCGTCCATTGTTTTGGGAGCCGAACCTTCGAGAGCGGTTTTGAGAGCTTCCACTGGTCTAGATCTTTTTTTTTTTAACAATAAAAAAAAGGTCAGATCAGAATTGAATAATGGATATACGACAACACAGAGAAGTGAAAGAGTGATTTACTGTCTGAGCAGAGTTTCGATCTTGCGAGATTTGTGTTCGATTCGGAGAATTATGGCCTCTGCATTCTCTGCTTCCACGAATTCTTCAGGCCCTCCTCTTCGTCCAGACATTCTTTCTTCTCTTGGAACCAAAGCAACGGGAAACAAAAGAGGCACAGTGATGAGTGAGTAGGACAAGACATAAATATTTATTGGACTTCGTTCAATCCGAATTTAAATATATTCTATACGCATAAATTTTTTTAATTTTAATAAAATTAAGTTTTTATAAAATTATCTTTAGTTCCTAATAAATTAAGTCAAATTTAAAAATTAATATTATTTTATAAAATTTGCACTATCAAATTTTATCCGATAAAAATATTAATATCAATTACACTTATCAATATTTATTAATATCAGATGTTATACATATAAAATATTTTTTTTATAATCATATTAAAATAATTATATATATCTTTAATTATCTATTTACTTATTTAAAAAATTTTATTAAATCTTATCAAATTTAATCATAATATCCTTTTGATTTATTAAAAAATATTCTAAAACTTTGATATCTATATATTTTTTTATAACTTTATAAAATTTATGAATTTAAATTTTTTAAAAGATTTACGATTTTAGATTATTTAAAAAATATAGATGTAACTTTCTAATATTAAAAAAAAAAGAAACAAGAGATTGGCTAATATGCTATCATATCAGCCATTATAATAATATATCGTGATATTTTTTTTAATATCAGAAAAAAAGGCACCAGCAAGCTGGATCGGTCACCCATGAAGATCAGCAACCAAGAGACCACCTCATTATTCACATTCAAACGATGGGCAATTGCAGAGTCCTCATAAAAGGCAGAGCGAAGAGCTCCCTACAGCATACCATCATCTTTTTCCCCCACGCATATTCACAGAGCAGAAACAGATGGAAGGACAATGGCAACAAAGCAAATCCAAATCATAAAATCTAAACTTAAAAAGGGAACACACGAAACCCAACTGGATAGAGAACTTATCTTGATGGAGCGGAACGACAAACCCAATCTTGTTGCTGTCAGCCTTCATCTGGGGCACAGCTGATGCCTGTTGAATCTTTTGTTGGGTTATGGGTCACTCCCGTGTGGGCCCATACCCACTTGATGAGACGGGTGGAGGCCCATATCCTCACAACATGGAAAAAGATCAAGTTGGTTCGTCAGATGTTCGATCGGCTTCATTCCAGAGTGTTTTTCCGCTCGCCATGCGCCCGGAGGCGGCTGCCGCTCGATGCTCGCTCGATAGCCGCTCGAGCGGCCGCCGGGATATATATAAGACGCGTTTTTGCGTTTTAGGTTAATTCAACTT
>JAOVVI020012065.1:0-12378 GCA_028571085.2 Nepenthes alata | reverse complement strand
AGCTTTTAAAATTCAGACATCATGTTTAGTTGGATTGGAACCATGAGAAAAGGAGGAGATCAGAAAGAGTAAACTTCATGTTTGGGAGATTTTGAAGGTGGAGGAGAGGGAGATGATATAAATATATTAGATAAGAAAACTCAAATTTTTTATCATCTTCAATATTTTAATCTTATCTATTGACAACTGAGATTTACTCTTGTTAATCACTTTTGCCTATTGATCCTGTTGAAAAAAAAAAATCTTAGATTCGCCCCTGCAGCTCTTTCTCTAGCCAAAAGCTTCTGAAAAGAGCTGTCATCAAGCCATCCCTTATTCATGATTCATTTGTGGCAAAACTTGAGATGCTGGCCATTCACATCTCTCCTTCTCCTTCCATCTGTGTGTCTGTGTGTGGGTGTAGAGTGATTAGCCAGTTGATCATGGCTTCTTGGATGCTTTTTAAGTGCCCAATATTTGACATAGAATTCCACTAACGGGAATATAATATCACTCGGACCCAATGGATCTGGAATTCCTGGGTATCTTAAGTCCAGATCTTATCATCTATTTGGTGAGACCATCAACTATGTTTTGGGGTTCTTGTAACCCATTCAGCTAAAATGTCGTATGCTTACCCAGCCAAAAGAAAGAAATGCAGAATTGATCAGATGAGGGTTAAGTTAGGGACATACCAACTAATTGTATCTGGAAGTGTTAAATGTCGGTATCTCAGCTCTGAAGCCAAAGGGAGCTTTGTCGTGACGGTAGAATTGCCACCGTATAATCTAATGGTCAAAGGATTTAAGTCATAAAATGACATTTTACATAATATAAAATAAAATTGCGTATGATAAGTTCAGAAATAGATAGAGGGAGTTTAGTGCTCTGGACTATCATTTTATCTTACCAGTCAGTTCTTTTGCTGTTCAGAATGGTGCTAATTCAATCTCTTTCATTTGGCCTGGGAGCAATTGCATGCTTTGAATTGCAGGAATTCTTCCATCATCTGAGGGCTCCTAATGAACCCAATATTTTTTTTTCAGGTTTGGCTCATTAAATTAATCTGTTAAAAATTAGGATTTATCTTGGTTTGATAACTTACTTGCCTAGCTCGAATGACCTTTTTTGGTTGGGTATTGTGGGCTAATCTCACTTGACTTGGTCAGTTATATGGAGTATATTGGGCAGTGCTGCTTTTCTTTTTATTCCAGTTAGGAGGTAATATCAAATGATCGTACGGGCGCCTTCTGAGGCTTGACCTGTTTGCCAATCGATGAGATAAAGTAGGCTTGAGCTTGATTTGTTAGGCTTGACAACTTTGATTTCAGCTTTGAATAGCTTGGTTCATTTTACAACCTTAGCCCTACACCTTAATTTATGGCACCAAATACCAAAATTTACTGGCAATCGGATTGGATACTCTTTAGATACAATTATCTATTTTTATATGAGATTGTTAGTAAATAGATAGATAAGACGTCATATTTCATCCAAGAGTATCCCATTAATACTGCCCTTTCTTGGAGTAATTTTTAGTAGCAGAGGAAGTTGTGCCCTTTTCATTCCTAATGGTAGAAAAATTAGCCTAGGTCACACCCAAAGGGTTTTTGTTTCGGTTGTGGGAGCGGGGAGGAGGAAAGGCATGAGGTCTGAGTGGAACTTGTGGCGGCCGCCTTGTAGCTAGGTTGTGGGCATGCCTATTTAAGATCCGGTTGGTCTTAAAGAAGGCCATGGCAGCGGGTGGGAGTTTGTCGATGAAATCGGAAGCTTGTCGCCGGGAATGTTCTTTCTCGGTGTTCATTCGTGTCCGTTAAGAGTCTCAAAAATCGACCATTTACTGAGAGTCTCGTAGCTATACAAAAAATTTTATATTAGAGAAATTTTTAATTGATATCTTTTAGATATCCTGAGAATACGATCGGGTAACGTAACATTCATGTATCTATCTATTCTTATGTGTACCTGTTAATATGAATGAACAGATAACATATCACATCATTATATCAACACAAGATACGGTGACATGAAATTCATATTTACAAGATGATATGGCATTCGCATTTCCTCAAAGTGACGAGCTCACAGGTAACATGAGACTTCTTGTGCGTGTTACTTCAAGTGAGGAAGTGCCTTCGGCAATGGTAAAGCCGAGCCTTTAGAATATTATTATTTGTCTGCGATTGTGTTTCGGAAATAACCTTCACCCGAAAGTGTGCTCGAGTCAACTTGGTACGAAAAGATGAAAGAACTTGTTGGCCTTCTCTAGTGTTACTGATCGCTTAGTCCCGTTCATCTTCGGCACAAGAGCGCTCGATCAGTGAGGTATTGCGCACTCTTTCAATGGTGGCTGTTTCTAGGCAAACCTCCTGGCTGTCTCTGCACCCCTACCTCCTTTAACACTGAGCGGTCATTTAGGGGCCTTAGCTGGTGATCCGAGCTGTTTCCCTCTCGACGATGAAGCTTATCTCCTATTGTCTCACTGGCCGACCTTGACCTTGACCCCTGTGATGGGTTAGATTTTTGATTCCTAAATTTCATGAAAAGAGAACCAAGATAACATATTAATCAATTAAATTTATGTGTCATTTAAAATAACTACAAAATTTTTTAATAATTATAGATATTATAATGTAACATAGTAATCTTGATATATAAAATGAAATGTAGAGAATAAAATATGTTATTGAAATGCAAATTAAATTAGATTTATTTATTTTATATAAAGAAAAATAATTATTTTACAATTGGTACATGTTTAGTTAAATTATTTAAATTATATATCTGGTATATATTTAAATTATATATCTGGTACATATTTAAAATATTAAGAAAAATAATTAAATTGAATATCCTGCAAAAATTTCTAAAAAACAATTGATATTCTCCATTAATTATCTTACAAAAATTTAATTCCATTTTTCAGAAAAATACATTGGAAGTATTTTTTAAATGAGATAATTTTTATTGAATACTGACAAGCACCCAACGTCGAAGGCATAATTGGCACTGACAGTGACAGGATTCTTTTTTTTTTCGTTTGGTAATTTATTTTTTAATAGGTAATTATTTTTATAATAATTAAAAAATTAATTAGTATTAATTATTTTAATTTTATCTCATATGTATAATTTTTCTTGGTAATAAAATAACAATCGAAATAAAAAAAAGAGTAACTTATAGCTTTTATTATCATATAGAAGTGTAAATAAATTAGCTCATTAAGTTTATTTATTATGAGAAAAATAAAAATATTAATTTACAAATTTTATAAAATTTGTGTATGAGAAATGTTATTTATTTTATTTATTTTTTTCAATATATAGTTTATTTTAATTTTTAATTTTTAACAAATTTTATGAGTGGTGAGTAAATTATAGAACGATAGGTAAATAAAAGGGGAAGTTATTTGTATACTGGCGGAAGAATATGTTGAATTCACCAACCGGTATTTTCTCATTTCTTCTGAAACTTCTCTGCGAACGAATTGATTTCGTTCACCAGAAAAGCATTCATATCTCTCTCTCTCTCCCTCTCTCGTTCACGATTAGACGGAACTCGGGTCTTTCTCGCCCTTTTCTCTCTCCTCAAAACCCTAAATGTTGTTCAGTGTGCGCGTAGCTAAATGTAGATACTCTTTCTTGCCAATCTGGACTGTTCAAAAAGTGGTGAGAGAGAGAGAATGTGAGCTTTGTGCTTGAAGATTTTGTGGTAAGATTGCTTGAAATGCTCTTAGTTTTATGCTATTGCTGAGTTTGAACTTCGTTTTTGCTGCTGCATTTGTTCGGTAGCTTGAGATTGCTACTCTCTCTCGTGATCTTTGTGCTCTCTTTTACGTTTTTCCCTTGGATACTCCTGGAGGCTTCGGTTTATTATGTTAAGCTTTTGCTTGACATTTTCCTCTGATTATTGCTCCTTAGTGAGCGTTTCGAGTTTGCTTACTGAATTGCATTGCGGAGCTTAGTTAACATCTGCCTCATTGGAGAGTTAGGATTGTGTGGTTTGTGATTGTCTCGATGACAATGCAGTGATGGAAGTTTGATTGATTTTTGGGTGGGATAAAGTATGAATTTTTATGATATTGCTTCTTTTTATTTGATGGGACACGGCTACTGATGAGTGAGGTAATATGGCCGACGATTAATACGAAAAAGTTGAATTTTTGAAAAATAGTATCTGTGTAAACCGATCACTCAAAGCATGATTATATCTTGAAAATGTGGCAGATGGCTACATGAGATCTTGGTGTATATGTCTCGTCCTGGCGGTTTTGATGATAATTAGGAGATGGCAGCTGAGAAAAAGGGTTCGAAGGGGAACTTTCTCTACTTGTTTGATTGGAACACTAAATCTCGGAAAAAGTTGTTTTCAAACAAGTCTGGTACTTATATTTTCAGTTTACCAAGTTTCATTTCCATTGCTATAGTTTTGTTGGAGCTTTTAGTATTTTTTGTGCATTGATCTATGCGTGGTGATGCTCTTTTAATTGCAGAAGATTTGAATCAAGGGAAGGAAGTTGTTGACAATGAGGCCATTTCTCCATTTCGTTTGGTGGGAGTTCAGACAATTTTTCTGTTTCTCTCTTCCCCTCAATTGTGCACACACATGCCTTGTACCCACACCTCAATTTACACGAACTTTTGGTTGTTTATTTATTCAAGAGAGATACTTACACTATGTTTCCCATATTCCTTTTTAGAGGGAGGTTCATGCAAATGGAGTCGGTTCAATTATTAAAGGAAGTGATAACTATAGTAGCGGATCATCAGTTGGTGGTGATGATGGATATGGAACTAGAGCCCCTGGGGTGGTTGCTAGACTTATGGGATTGGAATCATTGCCTACCTCTTTTTCTTGTGAGCCAAATTCTGCCTCTTTTCATGAACCTCACTCTCTCGGTAATCATTATGCAAGGAGTGATTTTGGCTTTCAGCGTGAGCCTCAGATTCTGGACTACAGCTGCATGCCCCATAAATTGGAGGGATTTCCCTGGAACTCTAGTGATTCGAGACTGAACAAGGGTCATGGTCGACCAATCGAGAGGTTTCAAACTGAGGTATTGCCTCCAAAGTCAGCCAAACCTATTTCAATAACCCACCACAAGTTATTGTCTCCTGTCAAGAGTCCTGGGTTTGTCCCTACAAATGATGCTGCTTACATAATGGAGGCAGCTGCAAGGATAGTTAATTCTACTCCGAGGCCAACTTCCATGATCAGAACTTCATCATTTGGGATTTCTTCTTCTCCTTTAAGAATTCGAGAGCTAAAAGACAAAGTGGATGCAGCACATAGATCATCTAGGCTACCTGAGCCATACAAAAAACCTCAACAATCCACTTCTGTTAATCAGATTAGAGGAAATCCTCTATTTAAATCTTCAGTGGATTCAAATACGAGTAGTTTGCTCAACGTGATGGATAAGGGGAAGATTATTTCTCGTAGTGTCCAAGAGACTAGTAGTTTGCGCAACTTGCAGAGAAAAGAGGGCTCAGCTTTGAGTAACAACAGGAGCCTATTGCACAAGGAACCTAAACAGGTTACGCCGAAGCAATCTATCAACAGCCAGCAAAGTTCTCAAAAGAAAGGGTATGTAAGGAACTTTGCAAGCGGGAGTTCTGGTGTTCTCAGACAGAACAATGAGAAGCAAAATTGTATATCCCATAAAGATCGATCAACTTCAAAGGCTTCGATCTCTAACCAGAAATCTAGAAAAGCTTTGCCGATTGATGGTTCTGCTGGGCCAAGTAAGATTGTAAATAAGGTTTTTGTGAACTCTGAAAATGGATCCAAGCAGGTTGTCTCAGCAACACCTGTTTCTGAAAAGAGACCTTCGTTAGCAAGATTGAAAAATATCTCTAGAGACAAGGAGCTTGTCAGCAAGGTTACTGAGTTTGATAAGAGTTTCACAGACCTGGTACTGACCAATAACAACGAAAGAGATATACGTGATTTATTTATCAAGACTGCCGCAGATCAAAGGAAGGACATGAATGTCATATCATTTACATTCACCTCCCCTATAAAAAAATATGGGTCCACATCCCAATCGTGTCACGAGGTCACCAAAACAAATGGTCATTGTAGCATTGACTCATATGATTTGAACCATGAATGTAACTCAAAAGCTTCATTGTCTTCTCCTTCAAGATTTAATTTTGTTGGTGGTGATTCTTTGGGTTTTCTTTTGGAGCAAAAGCTTAAAGAGTTTACAGACGGAGTTGAAGCATCCCACTCTGATACAATCGCGGAGAACACTTCCCTTGATTCTACATCTAATGACCCAGATTCAGTTTCTGTACTTAATTTTGTAAGCACAACCTTGGTGGACAAGGATGTGTGGCCGCAAACACATGATCCAACTGTTGACCGAAAGTGGAAGGTATGTCATCTATTTATTCTTTTCTTTCTTTCCTCATGTTTTCTTTGCTTATCTACTAGCATTTAGCAAGAAAGCAAATTATCAAGTGTCGCAACTGCTGGATTATTGTGTTAGATTATAATGAAGTATCTATGATGCACTGAGGTGAATTGGACTATATCTGATGGAACACTGATACTGGTGCTTATCATTTTTCTTTTCGCTTCCATAGTTCTCCAGTAAATTGTCATAATTGTGGATATCTTTTAGTAGTGGCTCATGTATAACATATTGGTGTCCAAAGTTGTTGCTTCTTGGGTTTTGGTCCTTTTGGACGACTGATAAGGAGGCATTGAATGACAGCTGTTTAATTGATGGAGAGTAAGCTGCAAGGAGATGACTTATTATTGATTTTAGTGTGCCTCTGTGCATGCCCGCTCCTTCTAAAGTAAACTACAGATTTAGCTATTTCAATTGAGCCTCGTGGTGAAAAATAGCAAAAAACTTCTTCCAGCAAGAAATTATGTCTTCCAAACTCGTGGAAAAAAGGTGCTTAAGCATTTTGTAAGTGTAATGCATGCATAACAATACACTAGAATATCTGTTGGCCATTGAAGTCAAATCATAAATGATCTTTATCTGACAGAAGATTCAGTGACAAATAGGATTTTGAGTTTTGATTTGATGAGAACATTTGATTTAGTTCAAGATTCTTGGTAAAAAAAACAATAGGAAGTATTATTTCCAAGATAATGAATTATAATTTAAAAGTTTTGATCTTCTGGATTGCTTATTTAGATCTAGATATGCAAGCTTAGACCCTTGAAAATTGTTCAGCCTTAGTAGAAACATTTTTAAAAGGAAAAGAATCACTAGGAAAAGAATTCAGTTGAATGGGTTCCAAGAGGACATCGCCCTTGAAATATAGGCTATGTGTTAAACCTACTCTACTTTATAGTTTATATAGTGTTAGCCCAGTGAAGCCATCCAACTTGAAAACTTTCATATCCACAACTCATTACGTGAAAGCAAAATCATTCCTTTTCATCTAGATTTAACTGGTTGACTGCCAAATGTAATCATACCCAAGGGGGCTTCTTCTTTGTGGAGCCAAAGGATTCATAAACCAATAATCTCTTCTTGACTGAACCAGCTGAACCATGTGATGCCCATAGCTGCAAACACAGCACCTTATAATGAACCAGACATCTTATAATGAGGAAAACCTCAATACACTGACACTGTTATACCAAACTCAGGAAAATCTCTAAAATTCTTAGGGCACAATATAGTAGTGAACAATAGAGAAAGAACAGAGTAGAGAAATTGAAACATAGATTATATACTTCAGCCGAAACTTACATCCACGGTCTACAGAGAATTGGAAATTCCACTATGATGAAGAGAACTTAAAAAAAAATTTGAAGCTCTCACCCAGCCCTGTGATAATTTGATATGAGAATATTATCTATTTATTTTTTTCAAAACAGATTATGTAAAAGAGTAGTATGGATGATTAGTATTTCCTATTTTATTTATCAGGAGTGCTGCAGTTTGGTCAATAAAATTTAAAGGCTGAATCAAAATTGCACTACTCCTAACATAATATACACAAATCTAAGTTTGGTCAGTGATGTTATTATGAGAAAGGAGAAGCGCTTATGATGTTTGCAAACACAGGCAAAAGGGT
Organism: Nepenthes alata; assembly: GCA_028571085.2. Taxonomy (NCBI): domain Eukaryota; kingdom Viridiplantae; phylum Streptophyta; class Magnoliopsida; order Caryophyllales; family Nepenthaceae; genus Nepenthes; species Nepenthes alata. The sequence goes on along the minus strand of JAOVVI020012065.1, from coordinate 4,351 downwards.
CTAGAAACTGGGTAGTAGTTTTTTATAGTGGTAATTGCGCAAGCAATTTTGTTTCTTCTTTTCTTCTTCCTTCAATTAGGTTCTACAGAACCTTTTTAAAGAGAAATTCTACTTCACCCATTTACAACCATTGTTTAACTTACACTCTCATATGTAGAGTCCTTTTTTTTTTCATTTGTTTTTTCCTCTTTGTTTAAAAAAATTATCGGGCTGTACATGTAGAGAATGGATTATAGGATGATCATAAATGAATGGTACATTTAACAAACTTCATTTTTTTGAAGTGGTTGGAAGTTAGTAGTGTTGATTTGAAGTTAAAAGGTTCTAAAATTTCTATAATTTGGATGATTAAATTAATTATTTATAGATGTTTTGGTGCATTGTTGAACTGTTAAATATTATGACATGACTATCATGCTGTGTCACACATGGGAATGGGCCTTTTGTTCCAATAGTGTTGTGGCAACAACAATGGGTTGCCAGCATTGGTATAAAGATCAGCTGATATAGTACATATCGGCCGATATGTGTATTGGCTTATATGTATCAGAATCGGGGCCCATTAATACTAGTATTTTTTGATACTGTGACAATATCGTAATATATTTTCCTATAGGCTGATATTTGGCAAATATATTGGCTGATATAGGCTTATCAGCTTATATTTTTAAGATTTTTTTACCGTCCAATATATTTTGACAACAATATGTATTGACTAATATATTAGATACCTATATGATTACAACAAATATCAATATCGATACCAATATTTTTATCCATGTTGCAGGTGATAGTGGTGGGTGGAGGTTTTGGAAGGCATGGCAGTCACATGGTGATAGTGCTGTGGTGCATGGTAGTAATTAAGGCCATGATGATGGCTTAATGATAGTGGCAGCAGCAGCAGCTGCTGCTGGGGCTTTCTAATGGTCGTACTATATTATTATCTCTGTGATGGGATTTGTAAATGACTCTTGTTTAGGTATTACTTGCAAAATATTTAGAGGACAATTTATTGTAATTACGCTTATTGGAAGATGTTGCAAAAAATGTGGCCTTGCTTCTTGAGTTACCCTGTCCAAATGCACTTTCAAATTTTTGTCAAGGTATACAATCCCATATAGTATACACAAGGATGCCAGGGACTTATTGCATACTTGTATAGTTGCAGCACATTTAGGAATTTCCCTCCCCCCAATGTTGCTGTTTCCCAGTAGTAAATAGCACTGAGTCTGTTGAGTAGACTTAGGTACAAGAGTTAGGCATGTATCATATTCTTTTTCTTATTTCAAGATCCCTCTTCCTATTAGTCGATCTCTTCTGCTGAAAATGGATATAGGACAGGGTTAATGAACTTACAATCTATAATCTGATGATCTAGTCTATTCACTGGCTTGCAAAATTAAGAAAATCTCCTTTTAACATTAAAGAATTTAATTGAATTGAGTATGATTGAATTTTCATATTCTACAAAGTTCACGTCTAATAGGTATATGTAGTCTTTCCTGCATTGAATGATTCTCCCATTATGCTTTAAGCGCAGAAATTTATCATCAATCTATCGGTTATTGGTGTCAATAGACGACCCTTCTGTGTGTTTTTTCTCCCATTCATCCTGTTTGCAGAACATGATTTACTATAATCAAAATTGCTAGAGTTACTATCGCACAGCTGTTATTAATCTCACAGGAGTTTGAAGGTGCCGAAGAACACAGTAGTAGCAGCAGCACCAACAAATGTGAGGGCAGGAGAGAAGTTGATTTGGGACGTCTTAAGGCATCCATTAATGAAGGTTCTAACTCACACACGAGTTGCTTGTCGCCAAATAGCACTGGTGATTGCACTTAACCTATCTTCTTTCCTTCACCTGTCTCTGAATTACGCACACAGCCACACGATAATATTTCATATATCTGGGTATTTATTGATATTAAGCTTCCACACGATAATATTTCATATCTTTGGGTATTTATTGATATTTAAGCAAAAGAAGTGGTCAGGAAATAAATTGTCATAAGTAAAATACTCCAATATTTGGTGGCAGATCCTGGCCTTATTTTTGATGGATGCAAAGGATTTTTCATATTTTATGTTGATATCCAAACAAGGAAAAAGAGTCTCTTCAGACATTTTGGATGTCTCCTGATATGAATCTTGATATTTGAAATGTTGTAGTTCTTCTAATGATGGTGGTGTGACACTTAAGCCCGTATGCTGAACTGCCATTGAACTGCTTAGCTTCAAAGGAATTCTTGTTCTGGAGATTATTTTAGCAAGTCTGCAAACTATCTAAAAATCAAACATCAAAATCTCTTCAATGAGACGTAAGTGATTGCAATATGGTAAATTTCTTTTTTTTGGTAGGGGGACCAAATTTTAGAATAAGTAAAACTGAACAATTATAGGAGATGTGAAAATATAAAATGCAACTTAAGCATACAAGGCATTCCTTAACTAAGTTGTTAGTGTGGTGGGACACTTCTATACTTAGTTAATAGTATGCAGGGTATGGTATAACGGCAGTTTGGACATATGCGTGGTCTCTTCGTGTTACTATAGGAAGCTATACATTATCTCTTCGGATTATTTCGAATATCTTGGAAAGAAAATGCTGCTTATTCTACTCATTTGCAATTCACATGTAACTCGCTCTCTACGTGTGGAGCCAATTGAGATTTGAAAAAACAAATGAGCAAATTAAAATGGCTCATACATGTGGAGAGTGAATTATAAATGAGTAGAAGAAGTAGCATTTCTTTTTTGCAGTTGGTTATGAGAAATGCGAAACCTCCTAATTATTTAGGAACTACTATTTTAATTTTTAAAGGGTGGGGCATCTAGCAAAGCTCAATAGTTGTGTGTGTGTGTTTGACCCCCCTTCTAAATTGCCACTATCTTCCCATCTCAATGCTGTGTACACATTTATTTCACTGTTTAGTACTGATGGTTGTCCCAAATCATGATTTTGAAAACATCTAAATGTAATGGGCTTGAACTAAACACAAACATGTTCTAGGAGAAGGCTTCCTTTGTTGTCTATGTGAAGCAGGATGAAAATATCGGCATTAGTTGCAGTCATGGCCATATTAATATTAGACAATATGTATCAGTATCTAATATATTTGAAGACAAATTTTTGAGAATTGTAAACTAACAGATAAATATAAACAGATATAACGTATTATATTGTTAATAAGACAACATATTGTGATTTTGTGACGGTGTCAAGAAATGTTGGTATTGGGATTTTGATATTGATATATACTAACTGATATTTTCATCCATGACGGGAACACAAAATTCCCATATATGTACACAAATACACCCTCTTTGTCATTTGGAGATCATCAATTGCGCCCCATCGGGTCCTCCTTGTTCCACTTTTGGTGAGATTAATGTAAGGTTTGGTTATTAATCCCAAGAGTTTCCAGAGGGTATCATCGAGCATCACGTTTTTAAATTGCCTTGAGCAGTTGCCCTAATGCTTGATGGAGTGCCAACAGGGATCTCAGATTGACTGATTCTCAATCTTATGAACTTTGCATGCAGGGAATGAACAGTATTTCTTACAGTTATCTCAAGAAATGAAAGGTTACACATCCTCAGAAAATTCCCACAAAATAAAACATGAGATCGACTTATCCGACAGAGCATCTTCGAAATGCTTCGAAGGATGGGGGACAACAAAGCATTCATCCACATCTCAAAGTTGTCAAGAATTTGAATACGTGAGATGGGTACTTTGCTATGCAGGGCTGAAGGAACTGCTGTCCCCTGAGGGTAGCAGCAGCAATATCATATCTCCGGGCATCTTTGATCAGTTAGAAAACACGATATTTTCTCAAGAAAACAACATGGAAGAGGAGGCGTCCAAGATTGGGAGGAAACTCTTGTTTGATTATGTGAATGATTGTTTTAGCCTGAGGCATGGGGAACTCTTTCTTGGTAGCTATAAGGCATGGGATAAATGGGAAATGTACCTACAGAATAAGGGCTGGCTTGCTGCAGAACTGTTGGAGGGCATTTCATGCTTGAAAAGAATGGGAAATCTAATGTTAGATGAGCTTATAGAAAAGGATATGAGCAGTGGATATGGCAAATGGATGGGCTTTGAAGTTGAAATTTTAGAAGATGGCATGGAGATTGGAAGGCAGATAGAAGATTCCTTAGTTGATGAACTGATTGTAAATTTGTCTTTGTCCTACAACTTCTTCTGAACAGGTTTCTTCCTAGTTTAATTGATAGGTTATTTGCTCTAATTTAAATGGCATCTTTTTCTGGCCTCATGTGTTTACTCCTTTTGAATTGGCATTGCAATCATCTGGTTTAAATTTTAGGCTCGGTTTGTTTGTTG
>JAOVVI020012064.1:0-12379 GCA_028571085.2 Nepenthes alata | reverse complement strand
ACACATGCGCTGATCATGAAATTCCTTCATAAAACATGAGAAGTAATTACCATAATATGCATCACATAGAAAAATAACGAAGAAGAATATTAGAATAACATCAGATTTTTAGACAATAAATGGTTAAGGATAAAATGTGGGGTACATTTGCCTGATCTACGAACTTCCTTACCCAAGTCTGGCCTGAAATTCTTCCCCTCCTTCTCATTCGTGCTTCTCTTAGATTTTGTAACGTTTTTCCTTGACTCCTAACTCTAGTATTTATAGGCAACAGAGTAGGTGAGAGTAGGTGGAGACAGATCACCTACTTTAGATATTTTTCTCAAATCCTTATCTAGAAAGTTCCAAATAAATCGTTCAAATTTCCTATCTAGAAGGTTCCAGATTAATCGTAGCATATGGGAGCAGGTATGAGTTGTTTGCCTACTTTAACCTGGCTACTCCGGCCTTAGATCAAAATTGGTCAATTTGGTCAATAATTCTTTCTTGCCATCAATTTACTCTAGTCAACTCTCTTATCTGGTCAACATTTTATTCTTGTCATCAATCCTCTCCAAAACTATTCTTTGAAAATTTTGCCATTAAAGTCAGTTAACTATATGCCAAAATTGGTCAACTTTTCTTAACCGGTCAATTCATTATTTCTGATTAATTATGCTAATTCCGGTCAATGATTTTAAATTTTTGGTTAACTTCCTACTTTGGCCGATTATAAGTTACCTTGGTTGCTAACAACTTTTTCAATTATTATCATATATCATCCTCGGCCATTTTTTCGTTAAGGCCGAGAGACTAGATCCTAAAAAAACCTGATCCTTACAATCATGGATAATTATGTTAATATAATAATTAAAGTCCCTTCAAAGTGGCTTGAGTATAAAAAATTTAAATTTAATTAGAGTTTTAATGCAATATATAGATGACCAATACTAATTATTATATTTTTATATTTACTTATGCTTTGTTATTTTTTAACAAATTTTATTTAATTTATATAATTAAATTACATATTAAATTGTATAGATTTTACATTAAAAGGAAAATTTTTAGATAAAAACATATAAATTGATTGAAAATTGCTCTTATTTTAATAATTTAGACAATTAAACATTGAAACTAAGCAAATAGGAGTGAAGTTAAATTTTTTTTAAAGTCCTAAAAAATAATTGTAGATTTTATTTAGGCTAATATATATATATATATATATCACACTTTCTATAAATTCAGCGAGGAAGCAGCATTTGGGGAGAGCTTCTGCTGCCTTTCGGCAGAGGAGAAAAGATGAAGGAGGGAGAGAGAGTCTGAGAGATGTCTTGGAATATGACCCGTCTATTTGAACCTTGAGGAATCAATAAATAATGCACAACAATTAAATAATAATCATAAATAATGAAAAATACTTAATTTTTACATAGAAAACTCCGTTCAGAATAAGAGAGAAAAATCACTCGCTAATTCATCAGAAATATATCCACTATACAATAAGTTCGATTATACAAATCACCAAATATAAGGTCACAATATCTTATCATAAATAAGTTTAAACAGTATAGAATACAATACGAAAGAAAAAAATAAAACCAGTGAAACGTTCTTCTAAACTTCAAGAACATTATACCTAAGATCTGCGCAAATTAGAATACGATTTGAAATTTAACCAGATATTTGAATCTTTCTCTTCTCTATTTTTTCTCTTTTTCTCACAGAGTCGGCGCTCTCTAAATTTCAAAATTATAAGTAATAAACCCTAAAACATACCAATATGTTTTTATACTGCGCGTTGATACTCAAGTACTTGTCAAACGCATCTTAGGTGGGGGCGCCACTGAATTCGGTGCCTCAAATGCTCCTCGGGTGCGTCTCAAGTACTCTTTCTTTGGAATCAATGCTTGAGGCATAGGTCGGGCTCTTATCACGCGCCAAACTACAATTTCCTCTGGATCATTATGTTACATGTGTGTCATTATCCGAGCCACTGAACGACATGACAAATGAGAATGAATCCACACATGAGTGACACATAACACATCAAACTTTTCCTCATGACCGTGTGGGGGCAATCATTATCATTTTGGAAATAGTACAACTAATTTCAAGTTTTCTCCTTTGTAATACTTTGGTCATCATGTCCACTCCATTCTCTTGGTCCTGACCTTATCGAGTGTCAAAAACTTTGAGTCAATGACATTTCGCACTCAATGATATATCACATCAATGTGCTTGATATTAAATGAAATGATGAGTTTCTATAAAGGTGAATCGTGCTTTAATTATCACAAAGTAGCACATATTGTTCTTACTTAAAGCCAAGTTCCAGGATAAACATCTTTATCCACAGCATCTTCTTACTTGTCTCCATTACAGTAATGAATTCCGATTTGCTGGTCAAGAGAGTAACACACTTCTATAACTTTGATTGTAAAGAGACAGCTCATTCTACAAATATGACTAAATACCCCCGAGGTGGATTTTTAAGAGTCAACATCACCCGCCATATTTGCATCAGCATACCCGACCAGAAGTGGCTTGTCGCTTCCGAAACACAAGCACTGCTTGAAAGTTTATTGAAAAATATCTCAATATCCATTTTGCTGCAGACCAATACTTCCTACCAGGATTTAACAAAAAATGGCTAATCATTTCAACAATATGAGTAATATCCAATCTCGTACACACCATAGTATACAACAAACTGTCCATGGTCAAAGAGTAGGGTATGCCTCTCATACTTGCATTTTCATCATCAGTGGAAGAGTATTGTCGGTTGCTCAATTTAAAATGATTGGCTAACGGAATGCTCACCGGTTTTGACTTCTCCATATTAAAATGTTCAAGCACCTTCTTCACATAACTCTCCTGAGACATCCATAGTTTTCTTACTTTGTGGTCACAAAATATTCTTATACCAAAAATTTACTTCACCGGCCATAAATCCTTCATGGCAAAAGGTTTTCCAAGCTATTACTTTCATTCGTTAATCCGGGAGGTATTTTGCCCAACAATGAGTATATCATCCACATAAAGTAGGAGAATAACAAAATTATCTTTGAAAAACCTTTGAACAAAGTCATAATGATCCGAAATAATCTTCCGGTAGCCTTGATTCACCATAACATACTTGAATTTCTTGTACCATTTTTTTAAAATTTATTTCGGTTCGTGTAGGATTTTCTATTGATGGCATACTAAACGTTCTTTCTCCTCAACTCAAAATCCCTCCAACTGCTCCATATAAATCTCTTCCTCAATGTTACCATGAAGAAAAATCTTCTTCTTACTTAGAGAAGCTTCCTCGGCTTCTTTATAGTCCTAACTCCTACTGGCCTAGTAGAGATCATATTGATAACTCCTGCTACCACCCAGTTATACTTGGATAATTCATCACCATCATGATTCTTCATCTTGGAGGCTTCAAGGTCCTATGGGAGCTTCTTGAGATATCCTCTCTAGATCAAGGCTTCAATCTTTTTATGTAAGGTCCAATAGTCTTCTGTGTTGTGGCATTAAGATTGGTAGTAGTGGTAATATTTGGTCTACTACCTTGAAGTTTTTGACCGACTTAGGCCACATTTAAAGAACTTATTATTTTGGATTTGCATCATGCCATTGGGTCAAATGTTTGTGAGTAGAGTTAGGTACAACTATCTGAAGGAATGACATAAGTTAGGTTTAATCTTCAATTGATTTTTTTTATAAATGTTGGCTAGATTACTATTGTTATGTCTGTCCTTTTAGCTTTAGGATGTCATGGATGAGATTTGTAGTCGAGCCTTGAGGCCTCTTTGTTTCATTATATTCCTTAGCAATAATATGATCACGGGTGATCACCTTAGCCTCCAAGAACCCGTTAAGGTCTTGTTGGACTTGTCACTTGAAGAAATCATCAGACTGAATGATCAACTAGAAAGTATTTAGTTTTGTTTCGTTGGTGAGGTTGGAAATGCTCTAGGCTTCAGCATTGAACTGGCTGGTGAAGTGCTATAGGTTCTCATTGCTTATTTGATCCTAACATGGAGCTAGAGTTGTTTTCCTCCCCTCCTGCAAGAGGCCAAGTGAGAGAGAAATTAAGCAGTCAATTCTTAGAAACTTCCAAATGAATTTGGATCTAGCTTGTAGAACCATATTTTGGCATCTCTCTTTAGAGTTGAAAGGGAAACACTAATATAGGGCTGCATCCATAAAGTTCTAGAACCCAAGCAAAGTATGTGAGTAATCAACATTATCAATGAGATCGACACTTCCATGTACGACTCCAATAATGACATTTTGAACTTGGGGAAGGGGGCAATTTTCTCAGTATGTTTGGAGTAAAGGGACTCCACCCCACCTGAATTGATTGATTGTAGGAGTTTCCTTGGAAGACTACTTATTAATCCTCTTTATCCTTTGCTCCACTTTAGTTCGATATGTTCCTAGATACCCCGGACACATACTTGATTTAGAGAATATGTGGGATGCTTTTGGCCAACCCTTCCTCCCTATAGGATCGGGGTTCTAAATTCTAAAAAAATGTGGTCTCCTTATCTTCAAAGTTCAGGTATCCTTCTAGGTGAAAGGAGATACGTCGATATGGGGCCTCATATATTACTGTCGACTTTGACTTTATCTATCTTATTAGATGTGGCCTTCTTATTCCTTGATCTTCTCTACGAAGTGGAAGTTTGTGGGGTTTAGATCCTCGCTTATTGATGTTGATCCCTAAATCTATCCTACAATGACTTAATCAATTCGGACATGCCTTGGAGTTGAGTTGTCATAGCTTCCATATCCTAGTTTATGGGAGAATGCGCACTAATCTAGCTTCTTTGATTTTCAGGACATTTCAAGAAGGCACGCTATGGGAAATTTGGATGACCATGACACCTTGTAATAATCATTATGGCTTTTTTGTGAATCTTTATGGGTGATAGGTTTCACTAGAATAAATTCTTTAACTCGTTTCCATAAATAGCACCATAATGCATATCTGGAATATAGATTTAAATTTGAGAGATTCCAAAGTGGGTTCTTAAGTTTTTTAAGTCTAAAACTTTCACACAACAAGCATAAACAAGAGTTAAAAGTTTGTCATTGTTTCCCCGATTAATCTTCAATGCACAAGTCAAAAATAAATATCAACCTAAAAAGTTTGAGAGAAGAATTGAGGAGAGTAGAAATATTTTGAGGATTACGCTTTGAGAGAATTTATGAGGAAGGGATGTTCAGGCGAACAAGCTCCTAACTTTTTTATGCAGACTTAAGTACTACGAAACTTATGTTTATACTCATGTGTGAAGTATGGGACGTAAGAGATCCAGATGATATGAAGATCAAAAGATGAGAATGGCATTTGAACATAAGATGCCCTCTTTGTATTAAGGGACCTTGTACTTATTGGAGCACAGAGCCCATTATTCATTCAAGGCTATTAATGCGCGTTCTCTTGCGAAGTTATTGGCTGTTCGCCATTCTAATTGGTTGCTATATTTGACTACTGGGATGCACGTTTGTGATAAAGATTTTTGGTGAACTACTTCAAATTGTGAGATTATATAAATCCTAATTATCATACTCACTGATGAGTCACTATTAAAAAATCAAGAATTTGGTTATATATAAAAGATTGGCAATCCACTCCTCCTTGGCTTGTCTCTTATGATTTGACTTTATTGGTTTGCCCCAGTATAATCATATTCAGATTCTTTCAGTTGTTCAACAATTCGGTCATCTGACTTATCTCTGAAGCCTTTGAGTTTGGCTCAATTGATAGAGATCCAGTCACCGGATTGGGTGGACAACAAATCGGTATTCTATCGATCTGAACCCATTAATCTCAATCTCAACTTGGATCAATAAGTTTGAATCAGTTTGAATTTTAGCCTGACACATCATATTAAATCTAAATTAATTTTCATTTGGGCCTTTAGCTTTCTACCGCCAAAAGGTTTATAGTAGGCTAATAGCAAAACGAAATTGGTTTGAGACCCAGAATGGACGTCTATCATTACTGTAATGTAATGTACCCAATTTTTGAAACAGTTGCCTAGGAAATTCGCACTTCGTGGGAAATCAAATGCTGGAATTGCAAAGTAAAATCTGAACAACGGAGAAAATGAATTGCCTGTTACTGAAAATTGACGTTTTCGGCTTGAGTGAACACTGCATAAGAGGAGGGAAATATTATTGTCTATAAAAAGAAAATTACAATAAGTGAAACTCTCAAATATTACCTATGATGATGGTCGGATGGACGTATATTTGTCTCGTATATTTTTCCCTTATATACAGAGAGGCATGAAGGCAAACCGGATGAATTTCACTAGAAATTCTCTGCACTGAAAAACTGTACGGAAAAAAAACTTTTCATTTTGCTTCCTTCAATGTTCATTCCTTATCCAATGATATCATTGCTCTCTGAGCATGTAAGACGGCAGGAGAGCCTCGCCTTGTTTTCTCCACTATCTGCTTTATCAGCAGCCACATATTGCCATCATCATCAGCATCATTGTTGTCCTCGTTCTCCGTCATGTTCCTGTTCAGATGTTCATTTGCCTGCTGAGTCATCTGCATATCCGGGGCGGATGTGTCCTCTTCCATGTCAAGAGCACACAGCACAGAACCATTTGCCATCCCTTTTTGTTTGTCAAGCATATTCTGCACAAAAGAATGTCCACCACCTTGCCCACCAGAAGGCAATACTGTCTCTCTATTATTTCTATCTATTTCGAACAAGCAGTCTTCATTTTCAAACCCATTGATTTTCCCTAGTTCCTCACAAGCTTCACAGTATGCATCTAAGGCTTCCCCAGATAAATTCATAAGGGGCCGAGCCATGGGGCTGCCTGGAGTTGATGAGGGAGATTGACTACGCAGAAAATCCCTCCAATAACTCGCCCGTTCCAATTCCAAGAGCTGCACCCTCTGCTGGCTCTCCCCCAGTGCTGCCTCAAGATCTAATATGCGCTGCTCTAATCTTGATTGAATCACCTCATGCAGGCGCAAACTCAACTCATGGGGAGAGACGCCATGTTTTTCCCAATTGCATGTCGAGGCCCTGCTTGAGTCACAATCAGATACAGGTCTTGAGCCAGCTGTTCTGCTTACCATGCCAGCTGCAGTTAAATCTGGGTCAAGCTGCATGGATAGACAGCGATGGTTAGGAGTGTGAATATTATTAGGCAGCTTATTAATAGTAATATGTAATAAAATAGATTCCAGCCTGCAAATATTCAATAACAGTAGGATTCCGAACAGCATTCTACAGAACGCAATCCACATCATAATACACATGGCAGTGTGTTTCCCAGCAAAGTAGAATGCTTATACTCCAATTTTGACATGCCGAAGAAGTTAAAACTTTCAAGGAATTTCTAGTTCAGGCGAAAATCACTAGCCAGTATTGAATGAACAAGAAGACAAGCCACCAAACAAGGAGAGAAGGCATTTCATCACAGATTTAAATATCAGTGGCGGCAACAGTTACAACCATTACAATATGTACCTGCGCTAACAATATGCCCACAAACAAAACTAAGATCAGTTTGATGTCATTCTAATCAGAGGAAAAATCTGTGACAGGGAGCATAAACTGAAATCAATTTTAATGAAAGTCGGAGTATATTTAGCAAATATTATGCCAGTGGATATTATGATATCATGATTAATAATAATTGATTATTAAAGATTATGTTTCTTTATTTAGCTAGAATTTGGTTTTGAATTGATACCATATGAACATAATACCAAAAATCATAATACACTTGAGATTAATAAAAAAGTATAGATATTAATTCTTTTATCAATTTGGTATCAAAGCACACAGAAAGAATCCTCCTGCTCCTCCCCTTGACTGCCCTAGCAGGTTTGTAGGAAATCCTAACTTCGATTTGCAGCAGCCCAATCACCCGCCTAGTTGCACTGTTTCTCACCAATTTCTCCCACTTAGCCACTGTTGGGACCTATTACCGTCTTCTATAACCGATGTGAGTCCTGACACCAAGCAATCTTCCCAAGAGGGTAGCTTTGGTTTGGCTTTCACTTCCTCTGCTCACACATTGGTTATTGATTTAGCGATCACAGATCACATGACTAGCAAATCTTCTCTATTTGACTCCCTATCCATCTCACAGGTTAAATCTGTCCAGATTGCTAATGGGGACGTTTATGCCAATTTCAGAGGCTGGGACAGTCTCACTTTCTCCCACACGTTCTATGGTAAGGAAAGGGGACGCTTTTACTATTAGGAGGGAGCATCGGATTCACAACATCACTCTGACCAGGGCCTTGAAGTCGCAATAAAAAACATCGGATAAATGCATTGATTCAAAAGACTATTGTTTGCCTTCCGTATAAGATTTCATAAAAGCCCAACTCCCTTTACCTAAATTTATACTAATGTTTGGGGACCATTTTCTACTCCCTCTACTTTGGGTCACAAATATTTTGTGCAATGATTGCTAGTAGGTTACTAGGCATAATTATTGAAAGCAAAAAATGATGTTATCCATATTCTTCAATTTTCCCATATAATTGCCACACACTTTCACTTGGATTTAGGCCGTCCATTCTAATAACGGAAGAGAATTTGTAAATCACTTTCTAATCAAGCTATTTACCAAGCATGAAACCCTCCACCAAACCACTTGCACTCACACCCCACAACAAAATGGCACAGCTGAGCAGAACTGTCACATTCTCAAGGTGTCTCTTCATTTTGCATTTTCCTCAAAAACAATTGGCCAGGGATTTTCATGACTGGAGTTGTCCACATCAACCAAATGCCTACTTGTATCATTAATTCCTCTAGTTGAAAAAAAGAGCATGAAATAGAAGAGGGGAAAAGAAAAGAAAAGGCACAAGTAGAAATAGCAGAAGCCTGGGATACCATTATATTTGCTCAAGTATTAAGAGGCTTATCCTAGTTTCATCATATTCATCCGGCTCTAAATCTTTGTCCAAAGGTATTTGGCAATGTGTGATTTATTCATATACATCCTCATCAAGGGACAAACTTGGTCCTAGTGATCTCAAGAGTGTCTTTCTCAATTACTCTAGTTCCAAAAAGGGCTATAAATGCTTCCAAACCCCATAGGAAAATGGTGTCCCCATGGATGTCCAGCTTTGTGAACAAGATCTTCTCTTAAAAGTCTCTCCTCCTAAGGGGGAGACTCACTGTAAGGAAGAACAGTTATGTCTAGAAGAAAAACAATTATGGATTTCAGGACAGAGTGAGTAGTCTCCAGAACTCAAGGTAGCTGAACTCGATATTTCCAAACAGGGGGAGAAATCTTCAAAACTCGATATTTCAGGACAAGGGGGATCTTTTGAACACATGATAATTAAATCTAGACATAGAGACCATGGAAACCAACAGCCAGCCGAACCCTATTTCAACAAAGCTATACAAGGAGAACCTTAAGTACTGATACTATGTCCTCAAGGCTCCACTACTCCTCGATATTATCATGCCATCAGATGACTCTTCCAAGACCAATCCCAAAGTGCAACTCCTCCTTTATATCTCAAAGCAACTACCATGCAGTTACAAGCTTAGGACCACAATAGAAAATATTCCCTTCATGATCAAAAAGAACTCGATAGGTTAATATTCTCAAAATCATCTTCTAATGTTGTTTTATCCCATTACCGATGGTCTCTTATAATCAATCATCTATCTAAATCTCACCTTATCTTTGCCCTTTGGTCGTCTTCTATTTCTATTCTTACTCATTTTCAAAAAGCTCTCAAACACCCCAAGTGGAACTTCGCTATGGCAGACAAAATGAAAGCCCCATAGAAAAACTCTACTTAGGAGATGGTCAAGCACCTCATGGGAAGAAATAAGTGGGATACAAGCGAGTGTTATCGGTAAAGCATAAATCAAATGGAGTAATCGACAGATACAAGGCCAGGCTTGTTGCAAAATAATATAGCCAGCTTTGAGGGATTAACTACCAAGAGACTTTAACTCCAACGGCTAAGATGAACATTGTCCAAGTTGTACTTTCTCTTGCTGTTAATCTAGATTAGTAGTTGAGACAGTTTGATGTGAAGAATGTCTTTCTTCACGATGAATGGGTCAAAGAGGCGTACATAGATCCTCCTTCGGGATTTACACCAAATGGACAAAAGGTATGCAAAGAAGGCTTTGTATGAGTTAAAGCAGTTACCATGGACATGATTTGGAAAGTTAAAACACTCAAATGTAATATGGATTCAAGTAAGCTATGGCCGATCACAATTTATTTTACAATAGAGATGGTGATGACATTACTTTGCTTCTTATCTATATTGATGATATGATTGCTATGGTTAGTAATGTTAGTAAAATTGAGAAGCACCAGAGCTCTTTGACCAAGGAATTCTTAAAAGCTCTCAAATACTTTGTAGGCATTAAAGTGTCTTGGTCCAAGCAAGGGATCTTTCTTTCCTATCAAAAATACACGTTAGATCTCTAGGATGAAACGATTAATTCTACTTGTGAACCCATCAACACTCCTATTGAGATGAATCATGGGCTGTCTATCTATCCAGATCAGATTCCAACAAAATAAGAATGATATCACATATTAAAAAATTAATCTATTTAACCCATAGACCTGCCTTTATCATATGTAGTGAGTGTAGTAAATCATTTCATGCATATTTCAAACAACTGATACAGGGCAGCGGTAAATCGCATTCTAGTTTACCTAAAGTCTTCTCAAAGTAAATGTATTATATTACTAGACATGGATATCTAGATAGTACGGATTACACCAACTTTGATTTTGTACGATCCATATTAGTTAGGATGTTTACTTCAGGGTATGTTTCGTTTATAGGAGGTTGCTACTTGCTGGACAAAACTATCACAAAATCATCTGTTATCTCACTCCATCAACAGCATATATTTAGCACCCCCCTCCCAAAAAAAAAAAATAATAATAAAATATTTCCAGTTCCAGTATTCCATCATGTATAGAATTGCTAAAAGCATCAGCAGTTTCATTCCAATGCATGAGAGGCCTAAGTTCAGAGTTCCTACACTTCCACCAAACAGTACACAATTGCCATATTGCTGCAGAAAATTTTCTATGCCAAAAATATTGAGTAAGCATGATACTTCAAAAAATCTACCAAATAATGTAAGTAATCTCATGATCCTTTCAGCTTACTCTTAGTACTTTCAACCTTTTGAAAATTGAGAGTGTTTAGTCCAGGTTTAGGATGATGACTAGCAATTTAATTTGAAGTCAGAAAGACAGAAAAAGGCACACAGCTTTGAACCATCATGAAAGACAAATTTCTTAGCTGACATTATGGTAAGTGGGATGGAAGAGGAAAACCCATGCAAATGGTTGCTCCAACTTGATATGGAGAAGAGGATATCAAATCAATCTAAAAAATGATTGTTTTTGCTTCTTATGATGTTGTGACGACTTTCCAAGTGTGACTCAAGGTTTCTTTTTTCTGAGAAGCTTTTTGAATAATAAACATAAAACCATGACAAGGCATGAACTAACTAGTCTGCCTCAAAGCAATAAACATAGGAGAAATAAATCCTCAGGATGTTCTTCACAAGTTTTCTACATTCTCTATTGCTTGTAGTTATTCACTCAAACAACTATGATCTAGAAGTCAATCCAGGGCAAGTATTCGGATCGATTATGACATAACCCTAAGGCGTTAATGGACCTTGAGTATAATAAAATCTTTTCTAGGCTTTAGATTGACATAAAAGACTTTTTTGTATAACCTAATATATTCTTATCTCAATTAGAAAGTCATAGACGGAGCTAATTTATGTTTTACATAAAAGATTTTCATTCACTATTGCTTGTACCACTATTAATACAAGACATGCTGTATACTACATATGGCAGAAGCAAAATCAGCAATTAACTAATTTAGAATTTGATATTAAATGAGATGAAACTACCTCACTTATAACATCCCGGTGTTTTAGACTCGGGTCAATCAGACTCTTGACCAAGTCAAACCTTTAATTAGAGAAGTAATGATAAAGATGAAATTTTATGAAGCTACTAAAAATTGCACATAAGCATGGACTAAATTCATGAAGACCCTGGACACATAAGATTCGTAAAAGTTTCAAGAGGATATTTTAATAATTTTTCGATAACGGTAATATTAGAATTTTGACATTATATTATTAGTTAAGAATTATGGTGATTATGTTTAATTTTGTGTGTGTGTGTGTGTGTGTGTGTGTGACTAAGATTAGAAAAATTAAAATTTTGATATATTAAATTTTTGGTGAATCCTTTAAATTATTTCATATTACTTAAAAACCATGTTGGCGCAAAACGCTCGGAATGTATGGTGACCGAGCGGACAAGGTTCTCGGACAGCACACAGAGCAGAGCTCTCGGACGGCAAGAAAATAAGGATAGAGAAC
>JAOVVI020012063.1:0-12380 GCA_028571085.2 Nepenthes alata | reverse complement strand
CAGTTATGGATGCGTGGGCCGAGTAGTGGGTCCTCCCTCCCGGAAAGTTTAACCTTGAAACTAAGACCATGGTTGATACGGGTGGTGTCCTTTAACTTGCCACGTACGTCATGGTGAGAACCCAAGGAATACTCCAGCCACACTTAGCGGTGGGTGATGTTCATGGCACGTTCCAGGACACTACAGTGAAAGAACGAGGATTGCCCTGGTCCCCGGGGGTGTGGGGCGTGTCGATTGAATGCTACAAAGCGAGATGTAATCATTCATTGATTGTTGCATGGATGCAACCAGGGGTCAAGTGCTGCCGAGCTAAAATACAGCCATGGATTTAGAATGCATAGCGAACACATTCCTTTCCTCATTCTCTTGCTTCGTTGGCTAGTAACTCGCCCCAGAGTCTGCAAAGATAAATGTTAAAATAAAAATGAATACAATATAATGGTCAGAAGTAAGGGAATCGGACAATCTCAAGTGTTCTTTCCCCTCTCGTGTTCCCTTGTACTCTCTTTGTGTCTTTTCTTTCCAGTATCGTTACTTGTTGTTAGTTAGTGGTGTATGATTTTATTTGCTGGGCTATATGCTCACCCTTGCTTTATCTTTTCAGATGAGAATGCCTTGATGCCTGACGAGGTTATGTAGATCCTAGAAGCTCCGTAGCTAGCGGTTGTGTGTGCAGGGCTCAAGATTTGGACTTAGACTGATTAGATGTATGACAGGGATCTTTTTAGATTTTGGCTTTTGTAACTGATAAAACTTGTCTGGCAGTATCTTATGTTAGTGGATGATGGATGACATGTATATGTATCAGTCCGCTGTGTATTGTGGTCTTTATATGCTTCCGTAGGTCTTACTATGTGGTGAGTTCGAGGTTTCTAGTTGGCATCCTTCTTTGCCCGTGTCGTATTGATTATGTCGCCGAAGTCACCTCGGTTGTAGTGGCATTTGAATCTTGTGTGGTTGTCATTAGACTTTATGGATTTTATTGAGAATTTTTTTAGATTATTATGCATGGTTGTATTTCAGGTGTTTGTATTTTAAAAATATCCAATTTACAGATGAAACTCTGCCCAATTTTCTGTAGAAATTTATTATTGTCATATTGCCTGCTTGTCTTTATCATTCTGATGGAGGTTATTCAGTGAAGAATAATCTAGTCCCTCATAACGCATATAGCACTGTAATCGCTCAAATCACAAACTGATCATGAACTTTGTTTTTGCACCTACTTTTCATTATCGTATGAAGAATGAGAAATTTTCAAATCGCTTCTTCCCCACCCCCCAAAAAATACAAGGATTTTGTATGATTAACTACAACATTCGCCCCTATCTCACAAGCAAACCCTAGAAATCCACATTACACAAACTGTGGCTCTATTTCCTCAATTTCTCACTCCACCATAAATTTTCAGTTGATTGACGCAAAGTAATGACATGAAAGTAAATAATCAACATCAACAATGACAAAAGAAGGATTTACTTACCTCAATTTCTTACATTTCTTTCGGTAATGGCGACTTCTCTATTTGACTCATGTGTGACTTTCCTCTATGGCTCACGTTCTCTCCCTCTTCACCTAACATTGCCATCTCTTTAAGTAGTTAGTTTAGGGTTTTGCTGGGTTTCCATTTGGAAGTGCCGATTTCCTTCCTCCCTTGTCGACAAACTGCCGCTGCGCCTCCCTCCATCTCTCTTGTCCTTTACTTTCCTTTGTCTTCCTTTTCCTCTCCTTACTTTTTTTTTCTTTTCCCTTCCCTCATTTTCTTTCTCCCACATGTTATAATAATAATAATTATTATAATAATTATTATTATTATATCATATTACATATATTATATTATATAAATTATATAACTTAGCATTATTATTTATGTTATTATTTTATTATATATGTTATTATATATATATATTTGTATATTTATTTATCCCTCATTCAAAATATTAATTAATTATTTAATTAGTTGTTTAACTACCCACACAATAATATTTAAAATTTAGATCTAAATTTCTAATATTTTATTTTTTTTTTCTTTAATTTTTTGATTAATTATATTTTTGGTCAACGAATTCTATTACACTAAAGTCTAGAAGATAAATATTTATTTAATTAGTTTGGTTTAAAATTAATTTAATTCGCTATCTAATCTAAACTTTAATTGACGGTCCAAGTATCTAGACCTAATCTATCGATCCATCCAACCTATTAAGCCTAAATATTTAGTGTCTACTTAATTTAAATTTATACAAATTTACTCAGTAACCTAATTGTAATTGACCATATTCTAACCAAGATCTGGCAAGATCTTGCCTACAAAATATCCATCAGACTAAACATAAACCTATACTATTCACTTGTACAAATATATATATATTATAAGAACAAACATACAGGATCCAAAAGCCATAAAATCAAATGCATGGCTCCAATGTCATATTGTCAAATACAAAATCGGCACATAGAGATGCCTTAGGTACTTAAAATTAAACCACAATAACCTGCAAAAGTATTTACAATCATCAACACACATAAAAACCAAACTCATCTGCATATCATCAATGTAATAAATACATATACATCAAAATATACAAAAGTCCTCCATACATAAGTATACAATCATAAAATCTAAGTCTCTAAAATAATCTTCTAAGTCCTCAACCTAGCAAACTGACAATCTCTACTCCACCTCATTGGGTATAAGCTACTGCTCATCTAAAGGTAAAAAATAATAAGTGAGTTAAATGCTCAGCAAGGCACAATATAATCAACGACAATAAATAATATACTCAAAATAAATCAAGAGAACTGAATAGAAGTATAAAGCAGACGCATAAACATAAAATATTATCGAATGTATTTTTGGAACTCATTTTTCTTCCAAATTTTATTTCTAATTCCTTTAGATTCTAAAACAGGCAAAAATTTATTCATTATTTAGGGACCAGGGCTAGTAGGCATTACCAACTAACGGAGTAGCTGAATAAGAAAATGAATGTGTATACATCCACACATTCTAAGGCACTACCCACAAACCTCAACTTCAACGTTCTATGATGGATGATATTCCTTTCACCAGATATATATGAGGCCAAAAACATATACCACCATAGCATCTCCCATGACCCAGGAGCATTCCTCACTCTACTACTATAATATCTTAAAGCATTCTAGGAAATATCACCCTTTCATATAAAATTTTCTTAGTCTATTTACATGATTATTTATTCTTAAGGGAATGTCCACCATATTCTTATACAATGTTCTCACTCCCTAGAGAACGATTTATCAAATATAACAAATTGTGGAGTTCTCTTCATATACTTTGCATAGTTCTCATATTTCTTGGATACATATACATATTATCATTTTCTTGTGACTTATGTCTTCACAAGATTTTGAATCCATACATAAATTAATATGGAGCTTGGGAAATTAGAAAAATTCTTACCACGTTGAGCCAAATAGAGCTTTATGACTTCTGGACAATAAATCCCTTCACAAAAGGCATCCAACATAATTTTCAGAACATGCAAAATAACATATACAAAATATATGTAAATAAATAGCAAATAATCATGTTCACAAGATAGGGTTTCAAATTTCTAAAGCCATATCATGCAAAAACCTAAAAATAATCAGGCAGAATAGTGGGGTATGGGGTTAGGGTTTTCACGAAACACAATACTGCATAAAACTACAAAATCAAACATAAAATCAATAGAATTGCATGCTTAAGAAATGAGTATTACAAAATATAAGCTTAGACGGGCATTTAAACGAAAATACTCGGAGATAACATAATGAAAAGTACAACAAGAGATAGAAAAGTATATGGGTGTACTTACCTCAACCCGATCTATAACTTCTTCAACTAGCTCTAACCCTGAAATGGACTCGAAGTCTTGATCTCCTCCTTCTCTCTCTTCTCCTTTGCATTCTCTCTCTCCTCTCTCTCTTTCTCTTCTAAAAAATGACCAAATATTGTAGCACGGATATTTATACCTAGACTAGTACTCGAGTGCTTGTTGTGCACAACTCGGGCCTTGGGTCTTTGGGCTTTTCAATCCAATTTCTTTCATGTCCTTTGACTTTGATTCACTTATATTAGCTTAATTACTCATATTTACTATGATTTAGAAATTGGAATCTTACACTAATCCACTAATTAAACTAAACTCAAACTGATAGCCAAACTATCCAAGCCCAATTTACCATTCAAAATATTATAAGCTCATATTTTAAGCCCAATTATAAAATCTTATGTCTAAATAATCACTAAAAATAGTCAAATAATTATCATAACTAATCTGATAATTCAATTTTATGAAATAATAATATTAGAATTATTTAGGATGTTACAAAAAGTATGAACCATTCTCTAAAAAGGTAAGAACTAAATTAAGAAGTAAAGTGCAGATTTTTTTTTAATTTAAAAAGTTAAGAAATTGGACCATTGATTATTTAACAGATAACATATTATGGCTTAACTTAATATATTATAGTAAAAGATTATTGTCTGAAAGAAAAAACCACAATGTAATTTTGGCACCGTCTATAGAGATTATATGTAGATGGCTACCTCTGGATCCTTGAATAGAAGGAAAGGCCTTTGATTGTGTGGAGAAAAAATATAATCTGGTCTTTGATTAACCGCTTCTTTAGCTAATAAGGCCTACTGGTCCTAATCCCTAAAGATATGTGAATTTTTAGTATATTTTGATAGATAAGAATAAGAAACAATAAGAAGTGTGTTTTGATGGCTACTGGTAATAAAAGAATAAGATAAGGAAAGCAAGATATTGCATTCATGTTTATATTATTTCATCTTATATGATTCCTACCTCTTATGATATGATTTTATGATTAAGTATGTATATACATGTTTTTTGTTATGTGTAGTGTCTTATTAAGTATTTGACTCATTTTTTATTATTTTACTAACCCTTTAGACGATTAGTATGAGTTTCTACCTGATGAGCAAGAGTGAAGGTTGAAGGATTTAGTTTATGCCTCTGGAGTTATCATTTTTGCTAACCTAATATATTTAGATAGTATGTACTATATTAGTTGTTAGTTCTAGTTTAAATTTAGTTGTAAACTATGATGGAATTGATGTGAAGTTTTAGACAGTTTTTGATGCCTAGGATAATATTGTATAGTTTAGTATCAGTTAGATATTAATTATGTATGGCAGTTGACATATATAATGAACAGTGTATCTCAATAATGATTTTAATTTCTAATAGAAAAATTTTATGGATTTTATTTGCTTCCATAGATTAGTATATAATCGATTTGATAGGCATCTTTTCTTAATATAAAGTTGACATCATATTATTTGAATTAGCATCAAAGTCATAGATGAGGTGACAGAGTTTTTGGATCCTATATATATTCAATTATTTTTTATGTATAGGTGATTGTGGTATTGACAAAAATAGCTTACATTTAATGGATTAATGATTTATTTATTGGTATAATTAATAATTAAAGGATAACAAGTTATGATTCTGATTATGATGAATTTTAGGACGTGATCCATCATAGGTATCAGAGAACGGATAAAGAAGATGCCCTAGGGTTTAGACTGATTGATTTTCGTTGACGTTACATATGATTGAGTTAAACATGTGGTCCAGATTTTAGAAACTTTGGGTTGAGGTCCTAGGTCGTTTAATGATGATCTAACCTGAATATTAAAATTTTGGTGATAGGATTGAAGGAATGACAAGCTGAAAAAAAAAGGTGCTGGAATTAACTCTTGACGAAGTTGGGATGAAGAATATTTGAATACTATGGGAAGAATGGTGGACATTATGGAAGAAATGACACAAGAACAATGTAACCTAGAGCTAGCCCTAGCAATTCTAGGGATGACGGCCTATGACCGGCTTATAAATGAACAAGTATCAGAATTCATGGGAGATCCGGACCCAACAAAGGCAGAAATGTGAATCAGAAGAATTGAGAAAGTCTTTATGAAAATATGCTATCTAGAAGAGGATAAGGTAACTATTATAACATACAAGTTAGAAGGCGAAGTAGACCACTAATGGTTGATGAAAAAGAGGACTTTGGGTCTTACAGATCATGAGATTACTTGGAATATGTTTGAAGAGGCCTATATGGATAAATAATTATTGACAAGTCTTCAAGAACAAAAAGAAGACGAGTTTTCACGGCTACAGTAAGGAAATCAATCTGTAACAGAGTATGAAGCTAAATTCTTGGAGTTGTCGCGTTATGCTCCCCATATAGTTGATGACGAGGCCAGGAAGGAAAGAAATTTTCAATCTAGATCAAGAGAAGAAATCCGAAATTAGCTTGTGATGCACAAACTCCAAGATTGTGCAAAAATTTTTAATCGAGCCCTTTTGTTCGAGAAGGAGCTTAAAAAAGAACAATATTTTAGTAAGAGGATAGGAAGCTGTGTAGATCCAGTTTCAAGACAAAGTTTTGGGTCAGGAGGATCCCTCAAGAGGGAAAGATTGGTGGAAAAAGGAAAGAAGATTATGAAATCCTAAGTGATACCAGGTTCTCCTGTAGCAGCAATAACATCAGCAATAGTGTGTCCGTAATGTGGAAAGTGACATGGAGGAAGGCCTTGCTGTAAGGCTTCAAGAGCTTGTGTTAACTATGGACAGTATGACCATAGAATCAAGGACTATCCTAAACCAAAGGGACCATTGGCAAAGAAGCCCAGTGTTCTAGGTAAAACTTTTTCCGTTATAGTACAAGATGCAGAGGCGTCCCCAAATGTTGTGCGAGGTAACCTTACTATTTTTACTACTCCTACTTATGTACTTTTGGATTTAGGTTCCACAATCATTTGTGTCCCCGAGATTCATGTGTCATTTATTGTCATCCCTAAGAATTTTAGAGCATGCATTAGTTGTGTTGACACCTATGGGATCATCTATGAATATGAATGTTGGGCACTAGAGCAGTAAGGTTTGGGTTAGTGGGCTTCAATTGGTAGTATATCTAATCCTATTAGACATGTGCAATTTTGATGTGATTTTGGATTTGGACTAGTTGGCAAGTTATCATGCTAACGTCGGTTGCTTTCATAAAAGGGTTCATTTTACCATTTCAAGATGTGAACCATTTTATTTCCTATCATGTCCCGCATTCTTATATCCATATTATTCATAAGAAGCGTGTGCTTATCCTATAATAATCAAAAAATTATAACAAACTATAATACACAGGATCCAAAATAATATCATTTATCAATGGCTTTGATATTCATTCAATAATAATATAAATGCAGCATTTGATAAGGAAAGATACAAACTAACATCTCAATATTCATCTTATAAAATTTCACCGAAACTTACATAATAGCAATATATAATTGGCAGACATACTTCTAAATTAAAATAAATACATTCCTCAGATGCTTATAAAATCACAAGTTCTTATATCATCATTTAAACTAAACTAGTTATATCATTACCAATTACTGCATAAGTAATGGTTCTTCTTTATTTTTATTCACCAGGTATGAACTCCTGCTAAACATTTGAAGGGAAAGGAAATAGTAAGAGTGAGCTAAATGCTCAGTAATAATACAATAGTCAAGGACATGTATATTTTTATTTAAAAATACATCATATATATGAATAGAAGTCATGATGGATGTAAATATATATATATACTTTCAGAATATTTTTATGATGTAATTTACTTTTCTTTTTCTTATATATAATTCTTTTTACTTGTCAGTACATTCTTACCTTGTATATTTTGAGAAATCAGGGTTAGTAGGCCTTACTAGTTAATAGAGCATTTAATCGATATCGAGATTATATTATGTCCACACAATTATCAAAAGCCAAAATCGCAACAGTGATACTTCTTTCTTATTTACATCCCAAAGACAGGATGGATTGTATTCAATCAAATACCATATCCTGCTTATTTACATCCTGAGAACAGGATGGATTGTGTTCAGTCTACATAATCAAAGGCTAAAATCGTAACAGTGATATATATTCAAACAATAACCTACACTATAACATCCTAATGCATGTTAGGGAATACTATCCGCTAAAATAAAATATAGGTTTAGTTCCTTTACTTCTTAAAATTTTATAGTGGAAGCCCTTATTCATAATCTTATTCTTCTTCTTAATTTTCTCATCTCAGAGAAAATTCATATTTTCTTGGTATCATATTAGCTTCCACTCATGTATAAACATGATATATATACATAACAAAAATCATATTATTGGATATCATAAAAATTAAGCCATATAAATTTTTTAAGAGCAAGAATAAATTTTTAGGCAACATATTAAGTGGCTTCTAGTCCATTAACCATCTAATTTTACTAGTTTGCCAACTAGTTCAATTCCTTTTTTAATTTCTTAACCAGTTTATTCAATTAGCCAGTTCATGGATCGGTTCGCCCCGTTTTATGAAATTCTTCCAACTTTATCATGTGGAGCAATTTAGGTTCACTTAAATAAATTACATGCCTGAACCGGTCCATTCATTCTAGTGAAAAAACAAGAGCTGAAACCGGTTCTCAACTTTGTATCAACAGTCGACACACCCCATAATTAACCGGTCCACTTTGATATTTGGTTATTTTATTATCTTAACATACTTCATATGACTAGTTCACCTATGACAATTTGGCCGGTTCACCTAGATTTGGCAAAAATGCCAAACAGGTGATGTGGTCGGTTCACTGGCAAGCTCTGGTTTTCTGACCGGTTCAGTAGGCAAATCACCAAGAAAAATTACTTTCCATACCTTTCCAAAATCAACACAAAATTTTGGACTAGCTCATATACAATTTCTATTTTTATCCTTACCCAATTCAAAGTTATGCACTAATTTTTCATACATAACTCTATTTCTGGCCGATTCAGTGACACTTTCGTTTCTTTGGGCTGGACTGATCATATTTTGCAAGATAAATTTACACCAATTTTAAGGCATATTTTTTATTCATTGACGTATCATACTTAATTTTTTTGGAGCTTGAATCTGCCTAAAACTTGGTGAAAACGGCAACCAAAGTCAACACTAGTGACTACCCTATTTCTAACTAGTTCAGTCTACCAGTCTCCTTTGTTTCAATTGAATCGACTAATTTTATGTAGAATAATTTTTTCACAAAAATATGATAATTTAGCGAACAATTTAAAGTATATATAGTAAAAAGTTCATGGCATGAATCGACTAAATAAAGTATGTAAAAATTCAGATATTAGCGAGGTTCAACAACTGAACTGCATTTTAGCATGTTGCTAAATTTTCCTATTCTAGCATGGATTCAGCAAGGATTTTAAGTATTAGACCGACAATATTTTAAGATAATATCAATAATTTAACAACAAATCAAAGAGGAAGAAGTGTTCTTTCCTAGAATAATTTTGGATTTAATTTTGAACCTTAGCAGCCAACCGAGTTCCTATTCTCTGATTCTATTTTTCCCTCTATGTTTTGCTCTTCATTTCCTTCTTTTCCTCTGGTTTTCTTTTCCTTTTATTTTATTTATTTTCTTGCCAACATACTTAGTCATCTTCCAAATAAATTTGGAGCTGCCACATGCCCCATAATGTGGCAAATTCTTAGCTTCCCATGCCATGCAAAAGTACTAAGGTAGCTCTCCCTCCTTAAGCCACATGTTGGTGTTTCATTGGTGGTTAATTTTTTCTGTAAAAATAGCTATTTTAATCCTCAAAGTGCCATGTGCCCCTTTCAATTTTCAGCCATGCAAATTATTTTTTATTCACTTGAATTACTGGAGGAGCATGAAATCAACATATGATAATTTTTCCTTCTGCTGGTGCTGTAACATATGATAATTTTTCCTTCTGCTGGTGCTGTGTGCCTTTCTTCTCTTTTACTTAATTTTTTGTTAAGTGTTGCCTAATTCTTTAAGTGTATCACATGTGAGGACTCTTATTCCATGTATATGATGAATTTCTTATGGAATTATTGAAAATTTGGATGGAAATTAAGTTGTCGAGTAGCTGCTTGTCATCACTTTCCATTGCTAAATTTTCTAAGTGTGCGTGAATTTGTGTATTGCTATATATATAAATTTACTTAATTAATTTAAATCATATTATAATTAATCAATCGGGCTAAGATTGGTTATTAATCAGGTGTAAATTCAGTGACTGGCTTATCTTGTCGTCAACCAAAATTAATTTGATTATTAATTGATTTGAGAATTTATTAATCAAATTAGTTTCCTACCTTTGGTTGTATCTTTTAATAACCGGAATTGAAGTTGATTTTATCAAATAAATTTTTATCGCATTTTGATGTGAGTTCCTAGTTTCTTGGTTTTTTTCGTTCATTAATCTTAGTTTTATATAAATTAATTTAGTTTACTGAATTATAAGTTATGAAATCTCGATCATTACATTTCCAAGGGGTAGTGCGGAAGGAATTGTGCTATTTTATCTTGGCCTTGCATGCACGTCGCTTGACGGAAAGTAAATGTCAAGCTTACTTAGCTTATGCCAGGACGCTTAGGAGTCATAATGTGTCGACAATGGATATATCTGTGACGACTCGAATCCAAAATCTATAACTAATGTCCAAATCTGGTCACATAAGAAAAATTTAAGTCTCAAATCAATAAATAACACATTTACAACTGATAAAAATATAAAAATAATAATCTAAACTTCCATACACCAACAATAAATCTGAAAAAAATACATAGCCTCATAAATCCTAACAAAATAAAACAAATTATTAAAATATATCTCTAGAGCATAAAATCAATACTCCCTCCCATTGGGCCTCAATCTTTCTTGCCACAACCTTCTGTCCAACTCCAAAGTCATCATTGTCTATACCTGCTACTCTGGAAGAAAGAAAAATAGCAAGAGTGGGCAAATACCCAGTAAATGATAACAAATCTAAAAATAATAATTAATGATAATAAATTTTGTAGATATATAATGTATACCAAGAGTCACGAATAATAATATAATATCCAACAGATCAATATATCCAAGAAAATATATTTTATCGCATCTACAATTCAAATATACAAGAAAAGCATATTACTCCAACTCTGATGTGACAAAGATAATAAGATATCACCAATAAGAGATGAAGATCTTACAAGAAATAAAGGAATCTCAATGTTTGAATATCCGCGTCAATCTGAAAACCAAATAACAATGAACAACATGGATTCCATTGAGTTCGGATATCGTAAAATCTAACACATACATATACAACCCATAGATTCTACTGAATTTCAAACTCAAGAGGTATTAACAATGACGAGAATATCACAATAAATCTCCTTGGACCTTATTCTGTCACCGTAAACTAATGGTCATATATTTACGCCCCCAACAGTTGGTTAAGTGCAATGAGGTTATCCATGGTATCCTCACTATCCCTACAGTTCTCTCAAAAGTTATACCGGTAGTATGTCCATACCATCTATGATACCCCTTGCCAAAAGATATTTCTAATATCATCTTCTACGATGGTCACATGGCTGTAAGTTTCCTCCACAATATCACCGTGATATAAAAATCAGTATCAGATAAGTGTAGACCACGCTAAGATACCGTAGCCTCCCATTCAACTAGATACCTTAGTATTTTTATACGCTCTCCTTAACCTTGATTGTCGGAAGCCAATAATCCAAATACTCATGCAATCAAATATAATGCAAAAGAGGCTTTACAAGTACAATGATAGAAATATCGTTCGGAGCTGACAAGGACCGTACTTATACCATCAAGATTAACACAAAGGAATTTACCACGCAATGATGAAAGAAAAAGAGAACTAGGAATAACATATTTTGATCAATTTAACATTTAGCTAGTTTTTTCAAAACCTTACTAAGGCCACAAAATATCCTCAATTTTGTCATTATTGAACTAACCCGCAATTCTCATTTTATTCAACTAACCCGATTAATTTCACAATAATCCCATCAAAATAATAATTACCAATAACCTTCTCTTCAATTAATTAACAATTTCAATATATATATATATATATATATGTATATATATATATATATGCATCCCTTACATACAAATATATACAAATTTATATATTTATTTATATTTATATATACTAACATACACACACCCGCACACACACACACACGCGAGGGTGTGTGTGTATATTTATATATACAAATAATAATATGTGTATATTTATATATACATCCCTTACATCCTCATGCTGCATTAGCAGATTATCCACTACTTTGATACATATATAGCTTGCAAATACCCAAGAGCAATTATTTCCAAAATTTCTTATTTATAATCAAATCTGGAATTATCTGAGGTAGAAGTGTTCAGTAGTAAACCATTTGTGACGGAACGGATTTTTTTTTTTTTTATCCTCAAAGCTTCCGTCAAAAATAA
>JAOVVI020012061.1:0-12381 GCA_028571085.2 Nepenthes alata | reverse complement strand
GACTCGAATTTCTTGTACCATTGTCTTGGTGCTTGTTTCAACCCATATAGACTTTTCTTGAGACGACACACTAATTGGTCCTTCCCCTTGACCAGGAATCCCTCCGGCTACTCCATATAGAT
This sequence comes from Nepenthes alata, assembly GCA_028571085.2. Lineage (NCBI taxonomy): Eukaryota > Viridiplantae > Streptophyta > Magnoliopsida > Caryophyllales > Nepenthaceae > Nepenthes > Nepenthes alata. Next base: position 12,259 of record JAOVVI020012061.1, on the reverse strand, counting down.
CTCCTCCTCAAGATCATCGTGAAGAAATATCGTCCGCACATCCATCTATTCTACTTCCAGATCAAGAACAATAGCCAACCCGAGCACCACTCGAATAGAAGACATCTTTACAACTGGAACAAAGATCTCGTCAAAATCAATACCCTTCCGTTGATTCAAACCCTTCACAACCAATCTCGCATTGTACCTCAGTTGTGAGTTGTTTTCATCTATTTTCAACCTGAAAACTCATTTGTTCTTTAACGCTCGTCTTCTCTTTGGCAACCTTGTCATCTCAAACGTGTGATTTTCATACAATGATGCAATCTCATCTTGCATAGCTTCCATCTACTCCGCCTTGTGTTCGTCCTCCATTACTTCCTCAAAACATTCGGGCTCCCCTCTGTCAGTAAGTAACACATACTCCTCAATCGACAGATGAATAGAGGGTCTTCGATCTCTCGTGGATCATCAGAGTGGAATGATCTTGATAGGCTCAGCAGTATTATGAGTAACAACCTCATCCTCATCTCTATCGGACATTGGAGTCTCAAGGACTTCTTCTTCTTCGGCATTGCCTTGGTATTTACTCTGGTGACGGACAGGTGCCGGCGTAAGATCTGAATCACATGCTCGACTGTCATCATTATTAGAAATAGTCTTTGCATCTTTGCCAATATCCTCTATAGTTTCGTTCTCAACAAACACGACATCCCTAGATCGAACAAACTTCTTTTCAATTAGATCATACAGTCGATATCCAAACTCATCTTTCCTATAACCGAGAAATATGCACTGTTCGGTCTTTGACTCCAGCTTGGTTCTTTCATCTTTGGGAACGTGAACAAAAACTTTGCATCCAAACACCCACAAGTGATCACAGAATACTTCTTTTCCGGAGCATATCTTTTCAGGCATTTCTCCTTTCAAGGTACCGTGCGGTGACAAATTGACGACATGAGCCACGGCCCTCAAGGCTTCCCCAAAACGAACCGGGGAGCTTCACCTCTGAAAGCACACATCGGACCCTCTCTATCAGAGTCTCATTCAGCCGTTCGGCTACCCCATTTAGTTGCGGTATCTTCGGTGGAGTCTTCTGATGGTAAATTCCATATGATCAGCAATACTCATCAAATGCTTTGATGTACTCCCCACCATTATCACTTCGGATGCATTTCACTTTCTTCCACGTTTGTCTCTCAACCAAGGTATGAAAATGTTTGAAGAATGTAAGAGCTTGATCTTTCGGTTTCTATGGATACACCCACAGTTTTTGAAAATAATCATCAATGAATGTGATGAAGTAATAGCTCCTCCAAGAGTCTTCACCTTAAAAGGGACACATATGTCGGTGTGAACCAATTCAAGGACATCAGTCTTCCTTGTGGATGAATTACCATTGAATGAAACACGTCGTTGCTTTCCTGCCATGCAATGAGTACAAGTTTTCAACTAAGCTACTTTTACACCCTGAAGATGATTCTTCCTGGCTAAATAGTTCAAGCCCTTCTCACCCATGTGACTCAACCGTCGATGTGACAAATCTAAAGACTCCTTATCTCTAACAATATGCACATCTCTCGCTATAATCGAGACTTGTAACACATACAAGTTGGAAACTTTCCTGCCTCGAGCTACAACTGGAGACCATCTAGTCAACTTCCATGCTCATTCACAAAATGTGTTACAAAAATCCTCATCATCAAGCTTGCCCACCGAGATCAGATTTAGCCAAATATTTAGGACGTGTCTGACATCCCTCAACAATAACTTGGTTCCATTATTCGTGGTGAGGCACACATCACCACGGCCAGCAATTCGGGATATACCTTTATTGCTAATTTTCAACACTCCAAAGTCGTCGAGAGTGTAAGAAGTTAAGAACTCCCTCCGTGACGTGACGTGAAGTGAAGCACCACTATCCACAACCCAATTTGTCTTAAGATCAGTCAGATTGATCACCTCATCCTCCTGACACACCAGCCAAAGATCACTCCCAGTAACAACAGTAGCTCTTTTTTTTATCTCGAGTCTTATCTGCCTTCTTTTTATTGCTCTCTACACTTTCTCGCTTCCACTTATAGCAATGTTTCTTAATGTGTTCCTTCTTTCCATAGTAATGACACTCAAGGTTCTGGTACCTCGTTCTAGATTTTCTTCGGCCCTTCTCTGCAAGTTTAGGGCCACGCCATTTACTTCTTCCCCGTGACTCAGAAACTAGTACTTCGGAGTGCGTAGAAGAAGAAGACCCTTGTGATCGTCGTCTCATCCTTCATTCAACACTGCTCCTTTTGCTATCTCAATGGTCACTATGCCGTTAGGAGCTGTATTGGCGATAGTAATCCTTATCACCTTCCAAGAGTCCGGTAAGGCAGTCAGAAGCCACAAACCCAACAGTTCATCATCAAATTTTATGCCCATGCCACTCAATTGATCAACACATCCTTGAAACTTGTTTAAGTGATCGGCGACAAATGAGCCCTCCTTGTACCTCACTTGCATTAGCTTCATCAAGTGAAACAATTTATTGTTACTGGTCTTCGAGGCATAAAATGTTTCAAGTTTTTTCCACAAGGTTCTTGCGTGCGTCTCATTCCGGATATGGTTATATACATTGTCATCCACAAATTGCCTAATATAACCACAGACTTGTTCATGCTCAAATGCACATTCCTCCTCAAACTTCGATTCCGATTTTTGCATAGCAAATACTGGATGGTGCAACGATTTCACAAACAACAAGTCTTTCATCTTGCTGTACTAAATATCATAATTCGTGTCATTCAAACAAATCATCTTATTTTTGATCTCCATCGATTCAAACAGGTTACAACACCCGACGCAATCCTCTCTCTTATACCACTTGTTAGGAATTGACTACGTATTTGAATTGCAAGAAAATATGAACTAAATGATACCAAGCACACAACAATCAATCACAAGTAATAAAAGCATAATTTTTACGTGAAAAACTCCCTATTAAACGAGGAAGAAAAATCACAGGACACTAAGTCTGAACCTTTCTACTAGTAACAGTTTATCGACTACACAAATCACAAATCTCAAGGGTCACAACCCCTTATTTCAAGCATCTCGTATAAGAAATATAAAGTAAAAGAGTAGAGGTAAAACCTGACAGATGTTCTTCTCAGCAGCAAGAACTTTATACGTGTGATTAGCGGAGACTGAAACTTGATTCAAAACCCAACCGGAGGCTCAAATCTTCATCTTCTTCTTCTTCTCTCTCTTTCTCTTCTTTTCTCTCTCAGAAACGGCACTCAAAACTGATCACACAACCCTAAAACGCAAAGTGCGTATTTTATAAAAAAAACTGGCACGCGCTCGAGCGCCCATCGAGCGCGTATTTTAGCTCGAGCACAATTCAAGCGAGTATCGAGCGCAATGCTATTGGAAAGTGTGCATCGAGCGCCTAACAGGCGCAACTCAAGTCTTCATCATGCGGTGAGAATATTTACCTCCATCAGCCACGTCAAGTGGATATGGATCCACACAGAAGTGACCCATAACTCAACAAACAGATGCCAATACATGAGAGTAGAGTCAAAAGGAGAGAGAAAAAAAACATAAGGAGGCCGCTAACCCTCGATGAGTTGTCAAGATTTGAATGTGTGAAGATTTGAATCTTGATTCAAATCTCAATAACAAACCTCGCGAAAAGGGGCAACCAAAGCGACATCCTGCACAAAAAGGAGCGAACAAAGCGGTTTAAGTTTCATGACTCGAAACAGCAGCGCTAGAGGACATGAACAGCCTAAGCTCCAAGCCAGCAATCAGAACAGCCAGCTTTCCAACAATGTCAAGCTCCCGCACCATCCCACTAGGTATTGAGGAAAACAATGCTGAGGAATGTCAAAACTTTTGATTTATAGAGCATGGGGTAGCAAGCGAAAGCACTAAATGCCAAAAGACACTAGGTTGGCGAATTTGCAGAGAATCAAAAAGTAGGGAAATCATACAGATAACGGTGAAAAGGAGAATCTGGAAAAGACCTGAGGAGACAACACGTTCAGTCACGTCCTATCATGAACATGCTGGATGTTAAACATTTGGGCCACCGGCATCAGGTGCTAGTGATGGGACGGCCCAAAAGGGTAAGTTGCCCAGAATATATAGTGGCCCACTTATCCATGGGACGATTAACGCTCCAGTTGACCAAAAAAGGCTTGCAAGTAGATCGGACTCAGCCCAAAAGGAGCACGGCCCAAACCAAAATAGGCCCACGTGCCCTTTCTCATGCTTAATTGTTGTCTGCGCTAATTATCCACAACTCTGAGGACGACAATTCCCTCTACAACGAAAATCCCCTAGAATCAAACATCCTAGAAGAAAAGCTCTCTAATCAACGCACAACTCACAACGGCAACTTCAACGTTCACTGCATGCGACGTCTCCGCGGAACGAAGAAAATCCTTTTTTTTTTTATCATTGCAACCCATAATTATGCCTACATCCATGCGAGGAAAGGAAATGATCCTTTCAAAAGGTAGGCATCCAACCTTGCTACCTAAGGAAGGCAACAAAGGCCCATGGCTACAAAAGGCCATGAAGACTCACACCATGGGCACACTCTCCAGCATACTCAAACTAGCAAAAGTTTTCCGACTCTCAAGCATCCATTCATTATACCTTTTCTTCTGCTACTAGTTTTCAGCGAACTCAGTATTCAGAGAGACCGCTCTCAACAATCACTCCACGATCAAAGCCACTCTCAACGAGTGCACATCTGACCCTCGCTTTCAAATCTCTCACCCTACATTCGTTTCAGTGTACTCTATTGTTACCTTTTTTCTTTGGAAGGTCGATTGTTGATTTGAGCGTTAGAGGATAAATCAGGAAGTGAGTCATACTATTTTCATCCAATTTTTTATCATCTGTTGCGGTATGTGGGTCCCAGGCATACAAGATGGTGATAGGACCCGAAGAGCAGTTGAGCTCAAATCCGTCCAAAGCTCAGATCCATGACGCATCAATTACCTAAGTCATTATAAAATTTTATTGAGTGGTTTGTAATTAATAACTAACCTTGGTGCTACTGGAGTTTGACAAATTTACCATCTCACAATGTTGTTCTCCAATTAAGATAACCTAATTTGATCTTTACCCTACCATTCATCTATTTCTCTCTCCCTTAGTAAGCTAACAAATAACTTACTAAAATACGATTAAACTTGTAAGGTAAGTGGTGGCTAGGATTTATACAACCCAAGGGAAAGGCACAACGTTTCCTAGGAAATTAGGGCTAGCTCAAAGATTCCCTATTCAGTCGAATTCCCTTGGGCCCACATGAACTAAATTTATTAATTTTCTTCTTATAATTATAAATTAATTAACCTCCAAGTAGGTCCCACCAATTAATTATATACTTGAATTATTATACCTCTAGTTTGAAATTTGATGAACCCAGGCTATCCCAAATTCCCTAGTAGACTTATTTATTAAAATTACTAACACAAATGCCTACATTTGAATAATTATTATATACAATTATCTCAAACAAATTACTTAATTTAATTAAAAGTCTACCCATAAAAAAATTATCAAAATACCTCCAAAAAGTCCTTCCCAAAGCCGTTGGGTCTTAGCCTACTAACATATTAAATCTGGCTCAGGTATAAATTATTGGCTCCTTAAAAAATATTAGTTATAATTAATTTATCTCAATTAATGGCCGTTTAATGATCACACATCCTAATAACCCAAGTATGAAATATAAAAAAATTATTTAAATATTTTATAAGTCTAACCTACTAAACATATTTTTTAATAGATTTAATATTTTCAATAAACTTTTTATAAAATATTACACAAAATAGTAAAAGTAAATGAGCTGATGCATGTATGCTCGCTGAGTTAATGCAAAGTGCAACTAACTCAATATTGAATGCAACCTACACTACATGTAAGAAAAAAAATGCTACTCAGTGAGTAGCACAACCTCACTCGACTCTATCTGCTAACCCTTTCTTTTTCTTCACACAAATCCACATTTCCATCTTGGTCCTTGTAGTCAAGTTTGACACCATATGATCTAACCAATTTACTTGATATTCAAGTTTTTGAATTTGATAAAAACTAGAATAAGAATTCCTAGAACTGAATTTATGACACTGAAAATCACATTGGCCGCAAGAGTGATATTTAGGAACAAACTTAGACTTATAAAAAGAATACTTAGATTGATATGCGTGCCTATGGGATAAAATGTTAAGTTTTAGTAGAAAAATAATGGGTTAAAATTTTTTTACAAAGTTAAAATAGGCTGAAACTGTCATAATTTTTGAGTCATTCTTACTAGATTTAGTTTCATTTAAGCGTACATGTGTGACAGAATTAACACACTTATGGCATATGGTTCTAGGTCTAATAAAAATAAAGACATACATGCATTTTGAGTCCCTATGTCGGTATATTTAGGTATGAATTCATCACAATGAATACTTACATGATCATCCCTTCCACAATTATAGTAAGTAGGAGGCTTGTCTCTTGTGCTGGCTTTAAAGGATTGTAATATGGGACAAGTCTTTGTAAAAATGGACTTGGATGCTTTGGTTTGATTTTCATGACTTTGCATGAGCCCTTTCTAGTATCCAAGTTCCTCGATAAGACCAAGCTTGTGGTCAAGCATTTAGATACTATTAAAAAATATGATACATTGTGATTTAGAGTTTTCAAAGTCATTTTTGTTGGACTTCACTATCTTTTTTACATTCTTAGTAATATTTCTTAATTTTTTTCCCTCATTGACCGGTTGTTCAAGCTTTATAATAAGGTCATTTCTTTTTAAATTCAACCTTAATGATTTTTTTAAGGATATGCTTATTTGCTTTTTTTTTATTCTATAAGTTTCACAAACAATTAGTCATAAGCCTTTTGAAGATCATCAATCTCATTTTCAGAATTATTTTAGGATACATTATATTAAGATAATTTTCAGGCTTATATTCATTAATTTTTCAGTCATTTTATAATTTATAAAAAGAAGAGGTAGTTAATAACTCAATAAGAGTCATCAAAATATAAGTACATCTAGGATCGGGGTATGATACCTATTGATAAGACTGTGCTTAGATCCATGAACATTTAGAGGGTGATAAATAAGTGTTTGTAAGCTTAAGTACAAAATTAACATTTACAATTTTAATACATGCAAGTAAATTACGTATCTAAATACTTAAATATAAACTATTATCATTCACATGAATATATACGTAAAGTGAAATATATAAATAGATAAAACACAATATTCAATAATGAAGAAAACCTTCTTAATTAAAGAAGAATAATTTCTCAAAAAATATATTGTTCTCTTAAAATCATAGATACACGCTTAATTACTCAAAGAAAGCCCACTCTTACTTCAATTCAAATTTTGTATACATTTTTAGTTGAGGGATGTTTGGTCTTTTAAAAATATAAATGAAACATCTAATCAAATAGTTTAAATGGTAGATAGTGAATATAGACTATAACTCACTTGATCGGCTATCTTGTGATTAACTTACAATTTGCCTCTGAAAGTTTACGGTTTGAGTAGCCATCTTACGATCAACTTGAAACTAACTTCTAAATTTTAATATAAATAAGTTGCTTAAATGGCTAGTTTGTGACAATCTTATATAGTAACTCAATTTAAGCAATCATTTAATTTCTATCTAGGTTTAGAATACAAAATTTAAGCTATTGTTTGGCTTCTCTATAGTTTTAGAACACGAATTAGTTGAATGATTAATGTATTTCTATCTAACATTTAAATATGAAAGATATAATAAATTTGTCAATAGATCAATCTAACATGATCAATGTAATTTATAAAGCTATATTAAAATTAATATTTTTTAAAATTTGTGATATTTTCTTAAATATTTTGTCTATCTTATAAAGGTTGTCATTAAAGAAACTTTTTTATACAGTTTTGAAACAGCCAAAAAAAAGGAAACGGTTCAGCGGTTCAGCAAGATAACAACGGAAAAACTGAAGGGACACTGGTGAGTCTGGTGACTATCGGATCTCAATTGGGATGGCAACCATCCTCACCTGTACATCATTCTGTCCTACTCTCTATCTGTCACAAAAGGCAATCCAGTCGACGACCAAAGTTGTATGTTTTCGCTGGCGATCGGCCGTTCGTTTTGCCGGCAAGATAGATAGCCGGCAAAAGAGAGGGGTGAATGTGGTGACTCGCGCTGGTCCAAGCACCAGTAGTTATGTCTTCGCATTCGTTTTTCCTCTCACCCTCCTCGCCATAACCATCTTTGCTGCTATGCGGACAGGTGATAGACTCGACGAGAAGTTCCTTGAAGAGGTACGCCTATGTTATTCGCTTTTTGCGTTTCCTGGGTTATTTTCTTGTTACCCAATTTAAAATTAGAGGAAATTCAATCTTCCTCTAATATTTGATAGAATTCGGAAAAACATGAGGATTAACTGTTCGGTTATGTGATTTTGGTGAACTATAGCCTGCCTTATAGGTGTTTGATCAAAGTTCTCAATAGGTTCTCAACTGGAAATGATGTCACTGTCGATGTAGTAATAATTTGGGTACAGGACTAGATACCATCTAATCCTGCTCTGAAAAATATATGCAAACTAAAGGTCGGTTGGAGGAATTATGTCTGGTATTGTCACGTTGAATTCAGGAAATGAAAGTAGATGTCATGGGTGCTGCGCTTGCAGTTGGAACAACCTTTTGGAGACGGAAATGATCTAGATTTGAGTATAACTAATGTACTAACTGCGATCGATGGTCCTATCCTCATTTATGTGAGGGGCGACTGATGAACTCTGTTAAGGCGGGTCATGGTGTTCATATGTGTACTTCCTATCTGGGAAGATGCAAGCTGGTTATTGCCATGATCCTGAATCACAAATATAAAATTAAACAAAAAATCCATAATCATAACGCTACACAAAACTTAGTGACTCCACGACAAGCATGCAAAGATAATTATCCCAGGGTTTGATCATATTCATTCCAATTTGACCTCTAACTTCACTAACCTGCTCAGCCACAAAAATTATGACAACAACCTCACAACCATACAATCATCACATACAATACAAGAAACTAAAAGCGCTGTACTGGCCTCAGGTCATGCTGTAACAATTTTACATGCTAAAGTTTTTCCAAATGCTAAACTGTTTTCTAATAACATTATCAAATGCATAATCCTGCAATCTTACACGCATACACTCACCAGTCTGAAACTTTACAAAGACCAAGCCTGCTAATTTATAAGGGTAACAAAGCAATGTAAGCTAAAAGTTTAGCAAGTAAATGTAGGATATAATAATAAATATAGACATAACAATGAATACATTAATAAATGAACTAAACGTAGATGATAATTTGACCAACTAAAATAAATACATGAAGGTTGATTAATACTCTACCCTGTAAACTTGGGTTATACTCCATTATTTAAACTCGTGGATGGATTGTCTGCATACATCCCTATAGACGTGACTTGCTTACTGTTATTATCCATACTGCCTTATACGATCTTATCGTAATATATTGTGGAATGCCATGATATATGTACTTTCCATCAATTTCTTACGATTGTTCATTTTGAAAGAAATGTGGAAAAATATCTACGAAAATATATCTTTCCACGATTCAGAAACAATATGAACTTTTTATGAACTTGGATGTAGAGGTTTAACATGCTTCATAAGAAATCTTGGGAATTTAAGAGGATTATTAAAAGAATTTTAGCATTGTTCATAAACATGAATAGTATATTTTAAAATATGAGAAATATAAAGAATAATGGATATACATGCAAGTGGAACATCAAAGGACCAGAGATGAACACATACATGGAACAAAAGGACATAAATCTTGGATTTTAGGCATACATAAGGAGTGAATTTTGAAATTTCACCAGTGTGATGAAGAACAATGCTTGAAATTCATTTGCCTTAATTTCAAAAGATCCTTAAAGATTTTGCTCTAATTTCTCTTGCTCCTCATTCTCTCTCTTCTCCCCTTCTCATTTTCTCTCTTCTCCCCTTCTCTTTCTCTCTCTTCTCTTTGAAATCTCAGAAAAAACAAGTTGAAAAGTTGTTGAAACCATGTATTTATCTAGACTTGTGTATGTGCGCAAGTCATGCATAGATCATGTGCCAAGGCCAATTGTGGCCAGTGCATATGCGTCACTCAATTACGCAACAAGTGTGACCTAAATATAAAAACTACACATGTGTCCTTCATATGCATATCAAATGCACCAAATCTGCAAGGTACACACAAGCGCCCTGTATGCGCTTAGGTGCACTAGAATTTGATTTCGCATGTGCACCCCTCATTTGTGGTTCAGTCACTAACTGCAAAAGGTCCAACACTTAGGGCCTTACGCGATCCTACAATGATTCTTAACAATTCACTTTCTTAAATATACCGGTGTCTGCATCGGAGCAAATTTGCTGATAGATGAAAGACTGCTGCTTTGTTTGCCATTGAGTTATTGGTTTCACAATAGTATTTCTCTTTTGTATGTTCATGGAGTTTTAAAAAATCCGAACATCTCAAAAATAATTTTCTCAATTTATTATCATTTAAACATTAATTTTCAAATTAATATTTATATCTCACATTTCTTCCATCATAAAAATTGTTCTAAGAATTTATATACCTTAATGAAGAAACAAATGGAAGTACTTCTAGATCCCATCTTTAATCTTCCACAATGCTTTAGCATAAGAATGGTTTCTCCATAGTATTTTGACTAAGGGAACAACTTTTGTGAGGAGCACTTGATTTTGTCATCCAAGAATTCGAACCAGTTCTTCAACATGTCTCAAGCTCTCTTTAATCCTCAAGGGCTCATGCCTGATTATGTGCGAAGGGTTGTAAGTATACTTGCATAGTATCGACATAAAAAAATATTATGAAAATCCGTCAAATTAGGAGGTAAAGCTAATTTGTAAGCCACTTCTCACAATTCTTTTCAAAATTTGAAAGGGCTTAATAAATCTCTATTTCAACTTTTCTTTTACTCCGAATCTCATGACTTCCTTGGATAGAGATATATTTAATAATAAATGATCTTTGACTTCGAAACATAGCTTAGACCTCCTATGATTTGCATAATTCTTTTGTCAGCCTTGAGTAACTTGAAGTTGATCTCAGATCTAATGAATTTTAATCGATATTTTTTGAATCACTTCTAGCCTATGAGTCTTTGGTCTTTGATTTTTTCCTAATTGATTGGAAAATAACATTTCCTTTTATATAGTGTCTCAAAAAGTGCCTTACTGTACTTGTTTGATAGTTGTTGTTATAGGCAAACTCAGCTAATGATAACTGGTCATCCCAATGCCCCTTCATCTCCAAAACTAAGGATCTCAATATATCTTTCAAAATTTAAATTGTTCGCTCTTGCTGCTTTTCTGTTTACGGATGAAATGTCATGCTAATCTTCTTCTTTGTGTCCATCTTCCTATGCAAACTCCCCTAAAGATTGGACACAAATCTAGGATCTTTGTCCCATGCAATTGAAGCCGAAACTACATGGAGCTTTATTATGTCATTGATGTACAGTATTACCAAGCGATCTCTTAAGAATGTCATTGTGATGGCAAATGAGCTGACTTCATGAGTCGATTCATAATCATCCATATTGTATCATGGTTCCTAGAAGCGTTGGGCAATCTAATCTTGAAATCCATTATTATATGCTTCTATTTCCAACTAAGAACCAACATCGGTTATAAAAGATTTGGAGGCTTCTTATGTTCAACTTTTACTTGATGACAAATTATGCATCTTCTCTTAATTCACAATTTCTCTCTTCATGTTCCTCTCTCAAAAGATCTTCTGCAAGATTTAATATATTTTATTTATTCCCGAGTGGATTGTATACTTGATCGATGGGCTTCGTTAAAAACTTCTTCCTTTAGTTATTCAATATTGGCATGCAAATGTAGATTTGAAACCTCAAAACTATATTAGTTTGTACATTGAACTCAACCTTGACTCTCTATTTAAATCTTCGGCTACATCTACCAAAAATGGATCGTACCCTCTCTTGAAGGCATTACAATATACCACATAACCTCTTGATCTTTCTGAAATTGCTAAAATCAGGACAGTTGTTAAACGATTCTTTAGTTCTTATAAACTTCTTTCACAACCTTAAAAAAGCTACCTTCTTTTGTGCCAAGTGGTTCAGTGGCACCGGATTCCTTGAAAAGTTTTTCATGAATTTTCTATAATACTCTGGCAAGCCAAAAAAATTTCATACTTTAATTACAC
>JAOVVI020012059.1:0-12382 GCA_028571085.2 Nepenthes alata | reverse complement strand
AGGGCGGACAGAACGGACTTTAAACCAACAACCCACAACCCGACATCGATACAATAATACATGAGGTCACGGAATATGCCAATTAGACAAATGTCTCTAACAAGGACCATGAATGGCCCATCTGCGTATGGGTGGAGCTCAAAAAATTTTCTAATAGGAAACCGTTACTTTCTTAAGTGAACCCACACTAGCTCGCCTTCCTTGAATTCTTGTGCCCGAAGGTGCTTGTCTACTTGATTTTTATTCTTGGACGTCTTCTTAGCTTTGTGTTGTTGGACCACGACACGCATCTCCTTAATATGTTGAGTTTGAGTTTCAATATCTTCACTAAAAGTGGGCGGTAGCGGGAGTGAAATAAGATCAATTAGTCTAATTGGATTTTCTCTATAAACCACCTCAAAGGGAGTCTTTCCCATGGATTGACTCTGTAACCGGTTATGGGCAAATTCGGCCTGTGCTAGTGCCAAATCCCATTATCAAATATTTTCTTAATGATGCTTCTCAATAGATTTCGTAGAATCCAATTAACAAACTTCATTTGTCCGTCCATTTGTGGGTGGAAGGATGTACTAAACTTTTGTTGGGTGCCCATTTTCTTCCATAGTATGTGCTAAAAGTGCCACACAAATTTGGAGTCCCTCTCTAAAGTAATCGACTTCAAAACTCTATAAAACTTCACTATCTCGCTAAAGTATAAATCGACAATGTTTGAGAAATATCCATTGTTCGGTTACATGGAATCAAGTGTGCCATTTTTTAAATCGATCAACTACCACTACAATTGAGTCTTTGTTTTGTTGTGTCCGTGGTAATCCTAACATAAAATCGATACTATGGACTCCCTTAATGAACATTGAGCAACACAAAGACAAATTCCTCTAAAGAAAACCATTGAAGAGCAAAAATAGCTTAACTGGGCCAGCCACATACTCCACCAAAAAGTTGAATAAAGAATGGATAATCTTTATACAAATCTTTCACCACTTTAAATTTAATAATTTTATCCTGCAAAATAGAAAGTAATGAGTGTCGCCAGCTTAAGATGTCAACCACCTTGTTTTGGGTCTTGGATTTATGCTGGATGAGAAAATCATAAGATTGAAGGAATTCAACCCAAGTGGCATATCTTGTACTACGCTTTTGTTGTTTGTTGAGAAATTCCAGCACCTCATGATTAAAAATAAATGAATAAATTCTTTCGGTAACAAACAATGGCTCCAATGCTCAAGAGTGCATACAATGGCATAGAATTCTTTGCCACGAGTATTGTACTTCTTGCAAGATTTGTTAAGTTTCTCGCTAAAATAACCGATGGGCCTTCCTTCTTGGCTCAGAAATTCACCAATGCCAAGGTTAGAGGCATCATAATCAACTTTGAACACTATGAAATTGGGAGAGTGTCAAGACTAGTGCCACCGTTAGGGGATGTTTTAATTGGTTAAAGCCTGTGTCAGCCTCTGCAAACATTCGCTTATTGGAGCTGCCACCATGCTAAAGTCTCTGATAAATTGTCAATAAAAAAGAAGTCAAACCGTGAAATTTCTAAATTTCTTGTAATGTTATGAGGTTGACCAACTTATTATGGCCTTAACTTTGGTTGGATTCGCCTTTATCCCTGATTTGAAATAACAAAACCAAAGAAAATAAATGCTAGAGAAGAAATAGCATTTAGCTAAATTTGCATACAATTGTTGTTCTGAAGAACTAAGAAAGCTTGCAGAGGTGTTCCTAGTATTTAGTTTAAATTGCCCAATAAAAAGCTTGATGACATGATTCATAAACCTCATGAAAGTTAATGGGATGCTAGATAACCCGAAAAGCATGACCATCCACTCATACAAGCATTCCTGCATCATGAAAGTGATCTTCTACTCACTGTCAAGATTAATCCATATTTAATGATAACCACTCCTCATGCCATGAAGTTGGCCTAATAAATCATATAATTGAGGAATAGGGAATCGATACATGATGGTGATTTTGTTGACAGCCCTGCAATCATTACACATACACTGTTGACAGCCATGAAGATGGGACAGTTGAGGGGCTGAGGTTCTCAAGTACTATCCCCGTTGTCAAGAGCTCATCCACTTTCCATTGTAACTCCTCATGATCATTAGGATTCTTCCGATATGATCCCGAAACAAAATCAATGCAATGTTGAATATCAGTCAAGGGATAAACCGGGTGGTAGATCTTCGGAGAAATATCCAAGAATTTTTCCAAAATGGGTTGGACTGGGCAAGTGTTCAACTGAATCTGACCCACAGTCTACAATGATCTTTGACTCTTTTAAATCTTGGTTGAGAACTGAACAAAATAGAAGTACATCCGGATTTGACCCGAATTTTAAGCAATCGAGCCTCCCGTGTTGGTATTGATCGGATGGTGCCTTGGGGCTGGTTAGTGGCGGGAACTCCTAGTTAGGCCAAATCCTTGGTAGTGCCATACATTTTTTTGAGTTGCTCCTCCACTTTAATGGCCAACTTTTGGATGTTCATGAGGGTACAATATGGTCGTAGATTCACCACATTTTAGATATCCCTCTGAAGCCTACTAAGATACCAAGCAATAGAATCTTTTTAGGTTCTTGCATTTAGAAATACATCATGAGTTGCTCAAACTTGCGAGTGTACTCCTCAACCGTCAGATCTAATTCATCACAATTATGTAGTTTGACAGAGAAGTCTTGCTAGAATTTCTTAAGTAAAATTTTATTTTTTAGGTCCCCTGTTTATTCTTTCCTACTTTTGAATTTTGTTATTTCTTCTTTAGTTCGTCTTTTTCATAGGTTTCCCACCATATAGATGCATGTTTCTTAAATTTGATAGCCACAAGTTTTACCTTTATTACATCCATCGTCTCTTTGAGTCCAAAAATACATTCAATTGTGTTCAACCAATGGAAAAAATCATCGGGTTAGAGATTTCCTTCAAACTCTAAAACTTAACCTTGTAAACTTTATGATTCTTGATAATGTCAATACTCCTTTCGACGAAAGGGATGGGCATATCCTCATCCGCTAGGAGGTACCACATAAATGACTACTTGAGTCGAGGTCTTAAACATAAAGATTTCAAAGACCAATAAAAAGTGAGCCTAACCCTTAGAGACGTGGTAATACATCTAAGAAATTATTCCATTGAATGCACTCCCCATGGGTCATGTCATAAATGCCTCGGCTAAACCTATTGATGGTAGAGGTGAAATCTCAACTTGTGAATATTGATTACTTGAATCTCCTTCTACGGGTATTATTTCAAGACGTTCTATAAATTCGTCCTACCAAAACGAAATAGTGGATCCATGAGAATATAACAGACTAATTTTTTGCTATATACCTCTTTGATCAATTTATTTATTATGAGAAATCTGGTAATGACTTCATAATCGTAAAAAAAGTAGGTTTTTTAGGTATAGGGCTAGCAGAAGAAAAATTGGGATAGGATCCTATCGTATTGGATCTCCCCATCTGAAACTAAACTTGAGGGTTTCCTCTCAGTCGACTCAAGTCTGCAACTGAGTGGAGTCACCATGAAAAGGATTTAACCCATCATCATCATTGATCGATCCCAAACTTTGTTCTCGAGAAGTTCCAAGTCACCCATGAGCATTTATGTGCTTGAGATGTTACAATTGTTGAATTTGCCATCTTAATTTAAATATCTTAATATCACAGATGTTGCATTCTCTTTCCATAGGCTTTAGGTTATTACTCCATCATCCTTCCCACGACTCAACATAGCTCTAATAACAATTAATACCATTCAAACAAGGACAAGGGATTTTGAGAGGATTTGGAACATAAAAAAAATAACAAAATGAATTAGAGAAGCTTGAATTAACTAGTGTGATAAAGGAACAAAATTTGGAATCTACCAAATCAAAAAATTAGAGTTCCCTTTTGATGCAAGTTAATATTAAAACACAAGATATCCCCACTAACAAAATAATCCTACATTTACAGATTGGGTGTTTAAGTTTATCTAACAAGCTATACTTAATTTGCACTTATCTTCATCATTTCCAATCCTTCCTAGAGCTGGCTAAAGAATTGGCCCAAGGAAGAGATATGAAACCCTAGGAAGACTCCTTAATTAGTTGGCCAGCTCCCTTAATGCAGATCTTATCCTCCAACTCCCCCTTTATTGCTTGGTGGTTGTATGATGGATCTTTAATGCAAAGTGTCACCTGATCACAAGTGTCCATCTCACCACTATTATTTTCCAGGACATCACTAAAAGGATCTTCTTCAAATCGGACCGCATCAAAATTGATCACTGCCTCACCAGTAATTCTTCCTTGAGTTTAAGATAAACAGACATAAAAAGGCATATGGAGACGTTCCCATGAACTATCTAATATAGCAAACAAGCATTAAAAATTTGTCTCCACTCCAATAGGAATCATAATGATTAATCAAAATGAGAATCACTAACCTTTCCAACAACTTTCTTGTTCTCTACAGGCAGAATAGCAGGATAAACCCGTCCTTTGATGCTAAAGCGATGGCTAGAGAAAGACAAACCAATGAAACATAAGGCTTGAAGACACAAACAATGAATAAAGGAAGCGAGAATTTCACAGTGAGACAACAATTTAGATATATCTATGATTCCAATAAAATATGTTAAATGGTCATAGCAGAATTAGACACTGACAGAATTCTTATTGTCATATGTGGGTTAATATTAATTGAAGAAATATAAAATTGGAAACATAACAAATGCCATTTTTTTTCCTTTTTTCTTTGATGCCAAAGAATCTTGTCTCCCACACTGTCTTCCAGCTCAAGAGTTCAAAGCAAACTCTAGATTGGCCAATTTTCAACATTACCTACATATATCAAGGGCATTCTAACAAGTGATCAAGGACAATTGTTAAGGCGCAATAATTTTTAAAAACAATACTTACTACATTCCCAAAGTAGCAATCATATAGCACAATTCACATTTTCAAAGACAGAAATCACTTCCTTAATCTAGTATCTTAACAAGTTCCAGAGGGAAATATATATATATATATATAGAAAGTAGTCATGTCATTACCTGGTATTAATCAATAATCAAAACACGTTTAGTTATCGAACTCCCAAAAACCATTTAAATCCAGGACGTATTAATAAATGACTAAATATTTTATAATTAGTGATACGACAACGTGATATGGAAATTCTGTTTATTGTCTAATTCCTTCAGAATCGGCACTCGTTTGAAACATATAACATTACTCGGGTTTCCAAATACCATAACGTCGCCACAATTAAGCCCATCAACAAAGTTCAATTACTTTATCCCAAACGAAAATTAAATAAAAAATACACTATAAAATCAAGTTGCCCAAATTTTAAAGGAATAAGGTACGAACTAATCGATTCAGAAGAACAATAACAGGGAATGGAGAAGAGGCAGAGGGAGAAAGGGACAGACTAGCCATCAAGAATGGCGGGGTATGAAACGGGGTCACGCTTCAATAAAACGCGAACGACCTCATCAGCCAACAGGCTCCCGTACACGAACACATTGTGAAGGATTTGCGTATTCCCGTTCATCTCTGCCGAAACTCCGCCGCCCAGATTCCCTCCCGCTCTCTCCCTCCCTCAAGCTGGCAGAGTGGCGTTCGGTTTACGCTTTAAAAACTAGCGAGTGCGGATGCACTTTAAAAAGATGCATGAATTTATCCAAAAACAAAAAACAAAAACAAAAACAAAAACAAAACAAACGAAACAAACATTTGTGCTGCCTACGTGTGATGGGATTATGATGCCTACGTGTGAGGCGTACCCTCCACGTTCTAAATTTTTGGCGCATTCTCTATGAATTTTTCATATATCTTAGATATTGTGATATTTCATTCTATTTACTTATATAGGTAGAATTATATAAAAATAATTTAATAAAAAATACATTATTTTTTGATAAGTGACATAATGATGAGTAAATAATAGTCATATGATGTTACTCAGTAAAAAGTAGCTACACTTGTTACGTCTCTGAATCCAAATTTCAAATAAGTTCGGGTCAACTTAATCGTCTAAATTCGACTCCGTTCACTGAGTTTGGATCCTGCATACCACTATAACAAACGAGATGTCAGGTATTTGTGGGATGTTATCCCACCGAAAATACTCCGATGCTTAAATTAGTAATCGGCTTTCGAATTTTAAGAAGGTAAAGGAGATGAATGCAATGAGAATGTTTGGGTATTTATGACGGGGGTTTTCTCTTGACGTGAGAGGCTTTCTATTGCTCGTGAGGAGTATTGTCTCTCAGCACTGTGTTCGCAAGAAACATAGTGACTGAGAGAGTCGACATCCTGTAAGCGTGGGAGCTTTAAGAGTTACAAGAATCTTACGTGAGTGTATGAGAGTGCTTTTAGTAGGAAAGAGAACGTGCCCTGGAGTGAAGACTTTATGGGCTTTTATAGCTGAGATATTAGGCGGCCTTCATTGGGTAGGAATGTTTGATTCCCGCGCTCCGTTGAAATTGCTTTCTTCAGTAACATGGAGCTTTAATGGTGGTAATGGCTTTATGGATTGATTGTATTTCTTCTGCGTTTTGTAACCGTTAAGGTTTGCCTCAAATAGGAAGAGAGAATATGACACTTTTCTCATGGGACCTGCGCTGAATCTGTTGATGACCTTTACAACAAAAAATAACTTCTGGGAGAGCGCAAAATCAGGGAAGAAAGTTATTGCTGATTGTGTACGGAAGTGTGGGCCAAACTGGGCTTGACCCACGTCATGCCTACTCTTTGGTCGGCCAATTATGACATTTTCGTTAACAGAAATGTTGATTGTATCTAGGGACTTATTGTCCACCCTAGTGTCAAGCTTGGTCGATCTCCTTGGCCTTTTGCTCGGTCAACGTCTGGCGTTAACTGTCCAGACGCACACTTGAGTTATTGTGAATTTGGATTATTCCTTCTTCTTGGGCTAACCCTTTACGGGGATACCCATCAACACTGAATATCAATTCATATTTAGGTGCATTCATATGTCTAGACAAGAATATAATAGATTATATTATTAAATTAAACACAGACATAACCCATTAAATAAATAAATAGCATATTATAACATACATAACCGGCTTGATGAATATGTCATATTCGTATAACACAATAAAATATATTTAATATGTTAAAATAATA
Organism: Nepenthes alata; assembly: GCA_028571085.2. Taxonomy (NCBI): domain Eukaryota; kingdom Viridiplantae; phylum Streptophyta; class Magnoliopsida; order Caryophyllales; family Nepenthaceae; genus Nepenthes; species Nepenthes alata. Next base: position 5,230 of record JAOVVI020012059.1, on the reverse strand, counting down.
TGATAATGCGTGACTCATTACATAATAGTGCAATTTTAGCACTAGAAGAAGCACCGAAAATGTTAATTTTAATACTACACTCAATGTGTAGCCTTATAATTCAACATTAAAGACAAATTCATCCTTGAATGTATATATATATAAACTAACAGACATCATATTAAATCAACTAACAGTAAATAACGCATTTATTATATTAATATGATAAAACAAAATACAATTATATTATGTAATTTATTACGTAATAATTTATTTCTAATACAAGAAGAAGTATTCAAAATGTCAATAATCATGATCCTGATATAAAACATAAATATAAATAATTCATGCACATTTATATAATACCGAGCACGAACTTAAAAATAAAAATTAGATAAATCTAATAATATTTGTGATGTTATAGAATACGGCCAAAAAGCTTGGTCCCAACTTGCTGCAACTTGCTTAATATCCATCCAAGAAATTACACAATAATTTATTTCTAATACAAGAAGAAGTATTCAAAATGTCAATTGTAGAACTGTACTAATCATGACCCTGATATAAAGCATAAATATACGTTACTCATACACATTTATATAATATCGAGCACGGCTCTAAAAATAAATATTAGATAAATCTAATAATATTTGTGATGCGTACCTAGATCCGAATTTCGAACGGATTCGGATTCGTCTGGATGGTTGAACCGGTTCCGTTCCTTGAGCGCGAATCCTGCACACCATTAAAAAGCATAGGAGGTCAGCGTGTCGGCGAAAAGTTATTCCTCCGAAAATACTCCGACGCTCAAGTCAGTAAATAGCCTTTGATGATCGAATGGTAACAGAAACTGAAAGCTGGGAATAAAGAGAGAGATCAGGAGTGAACAGATCTCCAGATGTAAGAGATGCCAGAAGCCGTCGTCTTGAATCTGGAGGGTGGGAAAGCAGTGAACGGCTGTCAAAAGAGCATTGTTTGCCTTATGTTTTTCTGGGAGTTCCAGCAGAGAGATCAAGATCGCCTTTGTGGTGAGTATTCAAGTAGGTCGTCTCTCAAAGTTACGTGTGTTTGTGTCTGTCTGTCTGAAAGCGTAATTGGAAGCTTAGTTCAGAGAGTAATTGAGAGCGTATGCGTTTGCCAGTATCTTTGAAAGCGTGATAGAAAGCGTCTATCTTTTTCAGTGTTATTGAAAGCGTGATAGAAAGTGTGCATTGAATAATAATTCAATGGCTTATTTATGATCGAGCGGGCTATCTTCATTCTTTGGAAGGAGTGATCCCCTTTGTGATTTTTGGCTGACTTGCCTTCTGGAGCAGATCCCAGTTGCCAAGCTGAGCGAGACAGTTTCCTTCTGAGGTGGTCAACAACTTTCCAAGTCGGTCACCTTCCTTCTGGGCATGTTACCATTGGAGACCCCTAGTTGGCAAGAAATTGGGAAAATCTGGCGCCTTCTTTATGTAAAAGGCGCAAATTTTGTCAATGTCTATTTCGGGTGCCAGTTGGGATCGTAGAAGATTCCTGGAAAGCTATTGTTGGCTGCCTGATGGATCGTGGGCTCAAATGGACCAGGCCCGTTACTATAGAGAAGCCTCTTTGGGTCCACCGTTCAGCAAGCGAACGGTCAACCTTTGAGTTGACCGTCTGCGTGCGCGTTGACCGTCCTGGGCCTCTCAACTTCTGGGCCTGTTCTCCAACTGGGTCATTAAAGTGTTGACCGCCCTTCTTAGACTTTCGTTGACTTTTTGGGCCAGCCCATTATTGGTATACCCATCAATTTGTAATGTTACAGAATACGGCCAAAAAGTTTGGTCCCAACTCGCTACAACTTGCAATATATATATATATATATATATATATCACAAGAACACGACAAGTACAAAAATAACAAGCATATATGAAATATTAAAAAGTAAAAAACAATGACAAATAGTAACCTCATCTATTAGAATTGAATATTAAAGGTTGGATTATAAATTTCTGCTCCATAGTCTTGGTCATACACCATTATTAAAAATTTGTATTTAGGCTGACTATATGTGATTGCTTATAGACAAAGATAAACACTAATTTTTGAACTCGTAGATATTAGATAATGATGTATGTTTTCAAATTAATATATTGAGACATACAGAATATGTACTATCAATTCTATATAATGATTCTTATTTAAATAAAAGAAAGATTCTATAAAAATATACAAATTCTAACTTTCGAAGACAAGTAATATCAACAAATTTCAAAACAAAATCCTTATCAATTTACAAGGTACGAATATTAAATTATAATTTTTATCATAACTAATTAAATTAAAATAAAAAAATTATTAAAATCAAATAAAGATTTGGATTAAAATTAATATTTTGACCGGGCCACATTAGGATGAGTGACACCCAACTAGGGCTTGACATGTGCACATGCATATTTTGGGCAAAAAAGACATACCTAAGGGATACCCGATTAGTGCTCATATATATTTTAGGTAATTGCTCGCACTTGATATGTATTCAAGATATGCACCTGCATATTTGTAGCAAAATGCATGCACCTAAGAGACTCTTGTGAGCCATGCGACTTTTATCTCAACACCTAATATGCTTTGATAGGCAGACGTGCACTAATTTTAAACAAGGCCCATTCGACTAATTGTTAATCATTTTTGTCTAATTTTGAAGATAAGAGAGAAAAGGAGAAGAGAGGAAGAAAGAAAAGGAGAGATAAAATATTAAAGGAGAATACTTGAAGTAAATCTAAGGAAGATTTTGATTTTTCTAAATTTAAAGTATATCCAAATTATTTTTCCTTTATTATTGATCTTTCTCTATTTTTTAATATTTATTATTTTAAATATTTATATATGTAATATTTTTATAGTTAAAGAATTTATACTTTATATGCATTTGATTCTACTCCCATTTTATAAAAATTTTATAAAATTTGATGCGTCCGTGGATCCAACCATTGAACAGATTCGGGTCAACTTGATCGTTTGGATCCGACTCCGTTCACCGAGTCTAGACCCTGCACACCACTACAGCAAATAAGAGGTTAGAGATCGGTAGGAGGTTATCCCACCGAAAATACTTCGACGTTCAAGTCAATAATTGACCTTCGAACTTTCAAGAATGTAAAGAGAAATGAGAACAGTGAGAAGGTAAAGAAAGTTTGGGGTGGAGATTTGGTTCTCGACGTGAGAGGCGTTTTTGTGGCTTGTGAGGAGCGATGTCTCTCAACACTGTGTTTGCAGGAAACGTAGTGAGAGAGGGAGAAAGTCTGAGTTCTGTAAGCGTGAGAACTTGAACTGTCAAAGTACTATGAGAGTTTTTAGAAAAGAAGTGAGCCTCTGAAATCTGAGTAATTAGTGTGTTTGATCTCAACAGTGAGCGTTTGTAGCTTTAAAAGTGAGCGTGCCCTAAAGTTAAGACTCCATGGACTTTTATAAATAAAATGCTGAATGGTCTTCCTTAGGTAGGAAGGCTTGATTCCTAAAATCTGCTGGACGACCTTCCTTGGGGTGGAAGGCTTGATTTCTGCAATATATTGAGATTGCTTCCTTTCCTGGTAGGAAGCTTTAATGGTGGTAACGGCTCCAGGATTACGGTCCTCCCTTTTACTTCCTGTTACTGTTAGGGTTTGCAATGGGTAGGAAGAGAGAATCTGGCGATTTTTTTATGGGACGTACACTAAATCAACTGGTACTCATTATAGTAAAGATTGCCTTTTGAAAAGGCACGAAATTAAGGAAGAGAGCAATTAATGGTTGTGTACGGAGTCGTCGGCCCAACTGAGCCTAGCCCATGTGAGGCTTGCTCTATTAAGCTGGCCTATTGTAACACTTTCGATCAACGAAAATGTTGACTGTCTCATAGGGATCCCGTTGGCTATCTAACTTGGCCTCTCATCCGGTTAACGTCTACCGTTGACCGTCCGAGCGCATATATGGACCTTTGTGGATTTAGGCCATCTCTCTTCTTGGGCTAGCCCACTATGGGCATACCCATCATTACCCTCCATACTGGTGGTCTGAGTTTTGACCTTCAATATGTTTATGATGAGACGTATCTGGTTGTCGTTCGTTAAGGTCTATTGGACTCGCGTCTAGGGCAAAATTTGGAGAACTATGGAAGGTTAAATTGATCGGATTCGTTGATCGTCTAGGCAAAAATCTGATGAACTGATGAAGAAAATATTGACCAAATTTGTTGACCGTCTAGGCCAAAACCTGGAGGACTTATTGAAGAAAATGTTGGCCAAATTTGTTAACTGTCTTGGCTGAAATTCGGAGGACCTGTGGGAGTTGGAATGACGCGTCGTCATTAGCCAGCTTGTCAAACGAAAAGGCGTTCATGTGTTTGCACACAGTGAATTCAAGATCACGGTAATTAATGTGTTAGAGGATCTGATTCGACGGTGCCCGTTCAAGAAACGACACGTGGCAGCAATGATAGCGCACATTTACGAGACGATTAGTGTGCTTTGCATTCACATTGTCTTTCAAGTTGTCCGTCCGTTTTATTTTTAAATTTTTCATACTTTCCTTCATCTTCTCTTGCAGAAAAACCCTAAGTGTTCTGCTACCTTATGTGCTTTCATATCCATGGCTTCCTTTGTTACGAATATCATTTCAGTCCTCAGAGAAGGCGACGTGAATGAGTTGTATGTGGAGTACAACATTCCTAAGGAGGTGGCTTTTTGAGTTCTTGGGAAGGAGGACAAGGCGTTCCTGTCGCCTGAGGGCTACGTGACCATCTATGAGACCCATCTAAGGAGTGGGCCGCGCGTTCCGATCTCTAACAAACTACAGGCAATTTTTCGGGCACTTGAAGTCCCAATCGCACAGTTACACGTGAACATGGTGCGATATCTATGTTTCTTCTGCATATTCCTTCGTCAGCATTCGAGGCAGCTGATGGTGGTGATGGTCAGAGGGATATTCAAGTTTAACTAGGGAGTGGAGTGGATCTCCCTGGCCCCACACGGCGGTCTCCAGGTAAACATTGCCATATAAAAATTTTTGAAGAACTGAAAGAATCGATTCTTCTTCATCCGCATGGGTGAATCCTAGTCGTTGGTTAGGGAGTGGGGCAAAGTGCCCAACATCTACACTTGGACTCCCTCTGAGGGGGAAACAACGTCCATGGAGTGGCTGACCAAGTTAGTTGAGGGCCACCTTACGGAGTTCAGGAGGGATCCCTGGTCTCTCGCGCTGAGGCCAAAATAGTTAAACGGGGGGCTTCTTCTCCCGAGCAGAAGA
>JAOVVI020012058.1:0-12382 GCA_028571085.2 Nepenthes alata | reverse complement strand
TTTCCTTCCGGAAGATTCTCTTCTTTGGACCGAATTTGAATCGGAGATGACCGGTCACAGGATCTTGTGGGCCTTCCCGTAATACCTGTTGATAAAAGGAGCCTGCACCAAACGACAGGAAAAGACCGCAAACTATCAAATTGTTATGGTCCCGTAAGGGGAAGTCATAAGGAGAATTGTTATAGTCCCCTCACCGTCTTGGCTCCATTATACGTTCAAAGGCCAAGATTAAAAGTTAAAAAATACAGGGCGGAGATTGTATCAACTATTATTATACGTTCAAAGGCCAAGATTAAAAGTTAAAAAATAAAGGGTGGAGATTGTATCAACTATTATGGAGAATCTCCACCGTCCATTTTTCAACTTTTAATCTTGACACTTGAGTGTACAAAGGATAGAAAGACTATAACAGGAAAACCTATACGGCATACCTGAGTCATCAGCTATGAGCATCATGAAGTTAGATCTAGCTATAAACTAAGAGCATGCATCTTTGGCATATAAAATTCAGAAAACAGTATGGATTGCACCTTCATGCTTTAAAATCACTTCATTTTCTGATAAAAATTAAGGTAAAAAAAGAAAAGGTTCCTCCACCATTATTCATTTCTCCAATAGGCAATTCCAAAGAATTGCAAGCGCAAGAGTCCGTGTTGGATGACCTCAATTCAGAAAGCCAAATGGCAGTTTTGATTTCAAGGTTTCAAACTTCAAGCACTATCGATTTGTTTGATTCTAAGAAAATTCAAATAAATAAAACCAATAGAAGAAAAAAGTACAAAAAAAAAATTTGAAAAACTAATTTTCATTCATTTTGTTGGATATTAACTGAAAATCATATGGAAAAGAAAATAAGTTTAAAATAAAAGTATTTTCTTTGTTTGATAGTCAAGGAAAAATAAAGAGAAAAATACTAGATATCATTAATGTCATGATTTTGTTAACAATTCCCAATATAATTTTTCCTTACAAATTTTCTGGTAAACAGAATATAAGAAAATAAATTCTTCTATATTTTCTTCTTTCCTTCAAGTTTTCTTATAACCAAACAAATCCTATGGATTCAAACAGCAAAATGACTTTATGCAATATAGGACAAAGGCTGCATACATTTAATGTTCTTTGAATCCCATAACGTGGAAGCCTCATACATTGAAACGCCATTTTTGTTTTTTACAGGTGATTTCAAACAAAAAGAAAGCACCATCTAAAGGTTGTCATAGAAAAACAGCTAAAAATATCAGAAAGTTAAATCAAACAAAGATAATCAGGCAAGAATCAATCAACAAACAATTTTCAAACCACAGACTCATCCACTACAATTGAGCCATATTTTCCTTCTAAGCAGTATAAATCGAGAAGATTTACCTTCACATGCGATACATCTGGTGTATCTGGAGAGCTCACGGGATAGAATTTGTAGAATTTCATAGTTTCAAAAGCAGCCTTAGTTGCTTCACTCATCTCCTCTAAAGCTTTTTTCCGAGCCTCCCTCGCCTGCAAGAAATGATAAAACTGCACTTAACAATCCCAACTCAGAACTGTTTTCCATCTTTCCCGGAAACAGCATAAGCAGTAAAATACCTCTCTATTAGCTTTTTTAGCTTCTCGTACTTTCTCCTTCAGAAAATCCTGAAGATGTTTCACGGTAAGAGAGAGAGAGAGAGAGATAGAGATACATGAGCACACTGCAAGAACGTAGAATTGAAAGCAAAGTTTTTGCACAGTTCAGAAATATAACCTTGAAGGCATCCTTCTGATCCGCAGACAATGCCTCTTCTTCAATGAGCTTATCAGTAAATTCCTAGTACAAAGGAAATGCATATCAGTCAAATAGAAAATGCTAGACACAAATGAAATCAACTCATTTTGAGCCTACGTGAAGTTCTAATACATATTCAGGGCATTCAGTTGATTATTCACACTAAGAGTGCATTCACAGAAACAACAAATTAACATACCGATTCATAAATTTGACAGCATTTGCATTGAGATGGAATTAAACAGCTTTAATAGGATGGGCAATAAACTCTCTAAATTCAGATTATGATGCTAGAAACCAAAGAACACAAGCTCTCTTTAAAAAAGGTTTTGTGCATCATGTATGAAGGATTTGTTAAATATACACTCCCTCCATCTAGTAATGTTTGTACATCTTTCCCTTCGCTGTCCCGAAATTGACAATCTTGGAAAGGAGTAGTCTGCCCAGGTCTCACTCACTCCATTCGGAGGAAGTATGAAATCATTTTTATTAAGGTGGGTCCCCTTATCACACAAATCAAGAAAAAGAAATCACTAATATTACACACTAAATGAAGTGCCCTTAAAAAGTTGAAGATTCAAAGATGTACAAACATTAAGAGTATGATTTAGAAAGAATATTAGACAAATTGAATCATGGTCACTGCAACATCTGCAGAGAAAAGCTAGATTCCGAAATGATATGTAAAATTCAAAATTACTATTTTACCTCGACTTCGTCAAACTCCCAATCGAAGTCACAGACAACCTGCAGAGGAGAAATTTTTAATGAGACAAAAAAGAGGGATACCACTAAATTAATCCATAACGAGCCTTATATTGTGTGATGTAAGTTCATTTCCACAAATATAGGTAATCATTTCTGATATCCACTTAAACTTACCGGTGGCATGGGATCCACAGGATACAGAATACTGACGACGGTGCTTTGCTCAATCTCATCCTCCTTCAGCGGCTGATAGAAATCTGCCAACAGAAATAAATTCATCAACATAAAGTAGAGCAATAGAAAATTCTTCTCTGTCCAACCTCAACTCCATTCGAGATGAACCTTGACACAATGGTCATATCATTATTATGATACGGATTGCACGGGTTTAAACTACAGAAAAGATCTCTTTCAATGCGAGGACAAAGTTGTATACCCATAAACCTTTTCAAACAACAAAATAGCTTCTATGTATTACAAAGTTAAACCTGCATACAAATATCTCTACCCATAACCTAAATGTTGGAAAACCTCGTGTATTAAACCACTCCATTATTTTCTTCCCTACCATATTTTGGAGGACTTATGCCTTAGCTAATTTGTTCATAGTCCCATTGGAAATATTTACTCCAAGAGAGTTATATGTGTTTCTGCATTCAAATTTCAGCATGGTTAATTTTGTTCGGATAGAAAAATTGTCACTAAAAGGCTTATGTTAATGCTTGAATTATCCCAAACTAGCATATGCTGAATGCTATGAGTGTGCTTGGTATTGCATAGAAATGAGTAATTTTCAGTCCTAATACACCTCCTGAAACATCATTCATTGTGATTATTTTGTATTAAATTTCTGTTCTAAATAGCCAGAAATCAAAAAGTTTGATTGCTGTGGTAGCCTGTATATTTTTGGCACCTTAAAATGGATCTAAATACCAAATAACTAGTCAACTATAAATATTCATTGCTTATGCTGGTCTTGGGCTGTAAAGAGGGTATGATGGCACAGATTTTGATTGAGTATATAAAAACAAACACATGAAGGATGGAAAAGCAAACTACTAGGCCTCACAATTCTTACAATCTCTTTGATTCTTCACAAGGCATCAAGACATGTTTATGCCTCTTCCATCACACCCCCCAAAAGGAAAGGAAGGGAAAAAAAACTAAGAACAAGAAATAAAACAATCAGAAACATGTATAACAAATGAAAAATGAAAATGAAGCATTACCAAACAAGCCAAAATAAACCCTGAATATTTATCGAGAAGGTGGCGTTACAGAACATGACAGCTGATTTTTCTAATTTGATGGAAGATAATTCCATGATTGACTTCTCACAAGGTTAAGCCCAAATTTGTCTTAAATTTAACATCTTTCACATTCTTATAGAATTACTGTCAAAGGAGGTTACCAAAAAATCACAATAGGGCAAATTGATCAGATCGGAAGAAAGGTTTATTCAATCTCCTCCCCTTTCATGTCAGCAGACAGAGAACGTGTGGGGGAGAGAGTGGCTAAGAGAGAGAGAGAGTTCGGTCGGGGGGGGGGAGTTTGGTTGAGTTAAGCTAATTGGCTTAGATTATTTCTTATTAAAAACAATAAGCCTTACCAAAAACAAAAACAGAAAAAAAAGGAAAGCCATGCCAATAATTAACTAATTCCAGAAGATTTCATGTTACACTTACAAAGTAATCAGATTTCTCTATCAGCTTTGGATGCAAAAATGAAAAAAGTTGATGAAATCAATCATAAGTTACAGAAGTTTTAGGACACCGTTCAAAAGATCAGCGGAGGTAATATACGCTGATACCATCTAAAGATATGCAAATAATTAGAATAAACAAGATTCAACACACTTGCTTACACTAGCGATTAAAACAACACGTTGGAATCAAAGCATACAATATACAGACATTGCTTCTTAAGAGCAAAAGCATTGAGAAAAGTCAAACATATCAGATAGCTCATCCAATGAGAAGAGGCAGAATAGCAAGTTTACAATGAGAAGAGGCTCACAACTTCATGCCCTTTGAAAAAGTCATTCTAAATATAGTATGAGGACTCACAAGGTAAGCAATACTCAAATTTCTTCTTCCGTTCTTCCTTCAATTGTTTTACAGCAGCCCTGGATCATAATTTAAAAAATATGACACATTGAAAAGAAAACTGGGGGATATTTAATTCAAAATATTTCAAAATATGCAATACACCACAAACAACAAAGCATTGTCTCACTAAGTGGGATAAAGCACAAGCAGGAGAACAAATGATTAATTCGATGCATGTGTGCAGAATATATATGCATTATTAAGAGATACAAAAATTAAGAGAGTATACATGAAGCTACAGAAATCAATAATCATTGGGAGTGCACAGCAGCTAGGAGATTCTCCCAGAGCAAAATTATCCACCATTCTTCACTTGCAATCAGAATATGAGCTTTCCAATTACATTGGCAAGGAAACAAGTGTCATATGGTCATAGGATTCTCACCCTATAAAGAATTCACAAATTGTTATGGCATCACATATAAAGAAAGTTGTGTTGTCCATGAATCATAGTTATAGAAAGGTCAACCCAATAATGGCCCAGACCCTTGGCCAGTTCAGTTCTGCCAAAGGGCTAATCCTGCAATTAGACCCAGCAGAACCGATAAACTGGATGCTTTTCAATAGGGGGAAAAAAACGACGAAACAGTCTCAAGGTTGACTAGTTTTGGATCAATTGCCTCAGCAAAGATTGAGAATGAAGGATCAATCGCCAGTATAATTTCTGGATGATTCAACTGAACAAAAACACAAAAGACTTGCAACCTCCAATGAATCATGAACTTCTTCCATGGTCGAACTTCATAATGTGTCCCACCCATGAGACTCACTGAGCAAAAAAGAAAGCAATAGTATAGCTGGCCATCTTCTTGTCATGAACAAAAGGAGGCAGAAGAAACAGAAGGGAAGGAAGTGAGAGAGAGAGAGACTGAGAGAGAGAAGAAGAAGAAGAAGAAGAAGAAGAAGAAGAAGAAGAAATGAATAAGCCAGGGATAGAGGGTCTCTTACCTTATCAATGGAAGGTAAAGGGTATCTTTGGCTGTATAATGAAACACTAAAGTTAGTCTTTGGCTTTCTAATAAATCAATAACTTGATTACTCACTAGAAAATTTTCCAAGATAGTATATCTAAATAAAAAATATAAAGCACTTATCACTGATAATATCAAAATGAAACTAAAAAGTGACAAATTTTGAATAATTACAAAGGGTGTATCGGTGCACGAGACTTCCCATGTTGTGTTAGAAGGTCAATATAATCAGCCTTAACCTTGTATTGAAAAGACATGTAATTTAAACTTGTGGCCTCTTGGTCAAGTTGAAGTGATCTTACCATTGCAACAAGGACCACCCTCATTTTAATTATAAGTGGTCTGATCACATGAACCACTGGCCCACAACCCAATATCTCGACAAGCTCAATATCTCATTTTAATGACTATGGAATCAATCAATAGCAAAATTCCCTCTCAAAACAAGTCATTGCTTTTCTAGATACCTTCTCTGAGTGCACCTCAAGATAAATATCTCTGACTTTAACCTTTCTACTTGGCTGTCCCTGAAGATTGAGAATACATGGCAGTTTACATGCATGATTTGGGTAAGATGTAACGACAGAATTACATATTAGAATATTATTAGGGGAAAAAACTGAAAAGAAACCTACACAACTAGGTACCTGTTCTCTAAAGGAATATATGGAACCCAATCCATTTTCATATTCTTCATTGGAATAATTTCTTCATTCTCCCTTTGAATGGATTTAATCCCAATCTTGTCTGAAGGGGGGAAGGGAGATTCAACCTGTTTAACAAGAAGGAACACAATGCACCAATAAACAGCTTAAAAATAAACATAAAAATAAATAAATGCTCGAATTGCAACATGAAGTGATTATGTTAAACAAACCAATCCATCCTCAGAAAATATCTAGATCATAATTTTTGGGTTAGGATATCTTTTTTTTTTCAAAATTCCTTCCCATTGATTTAAAGTTTAAAGAATAAGCTTGGAAAAAATCCTTTGAATGTTTTGAGGAACAGCTCTAGTTCATCTCAAAGAGTTAAAATATAAACCAAACATTTTAAATTTTAAATCAATATTTGTTTGAAAAATAAATAGTAAGGTAAATGGGACATATTTTTAAGATGCGGAGGAAGAAATAGCAAAAAATTGCACAAATTTGGTTACGGAAGTTTCTGGAAACAGAAAGGTGACCATGTCAAGGACATTTCTACCTTGCACAGTTTTAACAGATTTGGATTAAGGATCAGAAGGATAACTTCAATGGTTGAGTGCAAGGGTATGCATAAACAAACAAGCCACACATGCATGAAGATGGGAAATCTGGAAGCATAAAATATTAAGTGCTCTGTAAGAGATCATGTGTAAGATACTGCCCGTTGTACAACCAAACTCTCAACTAATTGACAATGTCTGATCAGGATATCTTCGACTGGAGATAAAGAGATTTTGACAGCTAATGAGAAAAGAACCAATGACTTAAGAACCACCTCGTACGAAGTTAAGCATGTAATGCAGAATTCCTCCCTTCTTTAAATTTATAACATCTCACCCAGACTGACACTACTGGAAACTAGATAACCAGTCGTGCCCAAAACTAAAGAAGCTATAGCCCAGGACGTTTATTTCTGGAAGTTTTCTACTAGCTTTTAAGTTTCTACAACAAAAACCTAAAAGAGTTTCAAATTTAACCAGAAGTTCAGTTTACTGAATTTATAAGTGGCAGCACAGCATAAAAATGATGTATAGAGTAAATACACCATTAAAGCTCAACCACAGGTTCAAAAATCTAAAAGACCACAAGTATGAGGTGAATAGATTTCTGCATCAAAGATGCAATAATCTTGTTTCAGTAACACTTCATAGTATTAAGGAAGTACCAGTCCCAAAAGCTTAATCTACTAGGCAAAAGTCTAATAGAAGTTGCAAAGTTTAGCATGCCGCCTCATGCAAAATTTGGGTTCGAAGCATAGATGCAAGCACAAGCTCACTATTTATCATGTTGAATGTAAATTAAGAATGAAGACTCACAAGAATCAAACATGCGATCAGCTGATCAAAAGTGCTTTAACACCAAGGAAAGGAACCATCTCATCCCAACAAAAGCTATAGGCAAAGGCCTGATAAAGTTTTATAGTTTGTGACACGACAGCATTGATAGGTAGTATTGTAATTCATAACAATGCAAAAAGATCAAAGATGTCCGAAAGGCAAACATTCAAATTGAGATCCTCGTATAACATATGCTAGAGTATGGAATGCATTTTAGTCCAAAATAGGCACTGCGTGAAAAACCCTAATAACATAAAAAAATGTAAATCATTCAGTGGATTTATATCATATTTCAATTATTAATCAATGTGAAACATATCATGCATAAAAAAATGGACAAACAATTGTGAGTTAAGAAATAAATTTCCATTTTTACAAACTTACCGCCACCACAACAGGTATCCACACTATTGTTTGCTCATCCTTAAATGGCACCATTTGAGCTGTACAAACATGGAAACGTATATAAAAAAGATGAACAGGAAAACAGAGCAAGATACAACAATCAGAGACTACTAAACTTACAATGAAAAATAAAACAAAATTTCTTTCCCATAGCAAAATCTTTGAGAAAATATATGAGTTCAAAAAAATACAAATTTCTATTCTGTCATTTTTCAGGAAAGAAAAATACACAATGTGTCAAAAAACATCATCCTGCCATGACCCAGAAAAGAACAAATAGGAAGAATAGGAAAAAAGAATTAAAATCCAGTAAAACCACTTACGTTCTGTGCATCCAAATAGATAAACTCGTTTTCCATGTAGATCTCCTCCCTCTTCAAAGGCATTCTGTCAAGAAATCACTCTTCTAAACATAAACCAACTGAAAAAATTTCCTCCTTTTATTTCTAAGAAACAACAACAAATACCAAATGAAATTAGCATAGTTAAAAGTCTAAAATAGTCATTAAACTCACCTCCAGATTTGAAAAGTTCCAATTGAATTGATAAACCGTGTCCAATTGATCCCACTGAAAATATAGAGATGATCAAACAGTGTGGTTTAATAAACAATCCACAAAATTTGATTTTGATAACTAAATTCTGATCAAACCTCTGTGCCAACAGGGAATACTTCTTTCCATAGATCCTCCTGCAAAATAGTAGAGCGATGCATTAGTAAAACATACAAACCTGGCCATGATGACTGCAATAACAATAATTACAATTTCAGGACAGAATTATTCAGCAATAGATAAATTACTTCCACTGCTTGTGACTATCTTTGCAAGAGAACTAAATTTGCACAATCTGAATTTATTGAAACTATTTTCAGTATGACACGACTATATATTGCCAAAGTAGTACCGGCACAGAGTAGGTATGATGACCACAGTAAAATAAAATGAAATACAATGTCCACAATATGAAATCACAATGATTTATTAAAGAGTGTAAGGCACTGTTATAAGTGAAGCCTGGAACATCAACAGAATGCAACATGTCAAATCAGAACAAAATGCAATTAAGTCAGGGTAAAATCCTAACATATTTACTCAAAATTAACAGAATATTACTATACATAATACATGACAAATATACAAACAATGGATCATAATGTCATATACAAGATACAATCACTCAAAATTATCAGAATAGGAATATGAATAATATATAATAAATATACAATTAAAGAATCAAAATTTCATACAAAAATGTTACTAATAGTGGACTTTACTTAGCCTCTTCCCCAGTGTAGTTGGCATTTTAACTTACAAGCCAATGTTATAAATCAGGCACCTACAGTAATGCCGATGAAATTACTGTGTCTTCCACATGGATTGGTCAGAAAGATGTATAAAGGATCATCAATAAATAGCGTTCACTCAGAAGGCAAGTCCTTGATTCCTAGACACAGGACCTCTTTATGTGGATTTACTAGGGATGGGTGAGATTTCATTATGCAATTATGAAAGAAAAATACTTGCCTATAAGATCACTTTTTGGTTGATAGAAATTGTATTAACTCTAGTATAACAAAGCAACAAAAGAATAATTTTGAATGACATTTTCTTTCGACTTTCAGTTGTGACATTCATGGCATTAGAAAAAAATTTGTCTCCAAAGGTGGAAAGGCAAAACAGCACGATTAATGTACTCCATAAACCGAAACATATGAAGGAAAAGCAAACACCTAAAATTGTTTTTCTTTCTATTTCTTCGTTAAGCAATATTAAGAGGTAAAGAGACGATATATTTCTAAGATCGAGATATCAACAAAAACAAAGAATGCAAGATGAAGCAAAAAAACAAAGGATGAAGGGGCAATTTTAAGAATCTGTAAAATTAAGCAGCAGCAACTACTGCTATCTTATTTGCTGTCTAAAATACTGGATTAGAGCATTGAAATCCAACTTTTTGGTCTCTGTGGATTAATGACTTAGCTACCACCCAACAATGCTTTGGACTTTAGTTTAATGTCTGAGGCCACAAATCAGTTATCCTAAAATTCAAATTGATTTCAGGTCCTAGAATGCACAAACAAGATAAAAAAAATTGGAATATTAGCTCATAGCCAGTGAACAAACTAATTTAGCAACCTAGAACAAGCAAACATAGCATAATCACATAAGATTAAACTGATAATCTATGAGCAAACTGATTTCACGACCTATGACACTAAAACAAGGCAAGGATAGCTTGATTGCACCATGTGAAGATTAGAGCTCACGGGCAAATTAATTTCACGAACTAAAATGTGGAAACAAAACGCAAAACATAGCATAGTCAAACAGTATTAAATTTATAGCCAATGTGTAACTTGATTTTTCGAAGAACAATGCTAACATAGCATAAATTAAACCGATAGCCCATAAGCTAAGCATAGACATAAATGAACAATTTTTTAACAAACACTAGCCTGCACTAATCACAATGCATATTGTATCAACCAAGTAAAGAAGCTAAGTGCTTACCAAATTACGCTGGTCTGGAAAATACTCGGGCTTCGAAGCTTTCACACGCTTTGCTCTTCTCTTAGGTTCCTCCTGCTTCTCTTCCTCGCGCTTCTCGTCCTCATGCTTCTCTTCCTGCCCTTTCTTCGCAGCCTTTCGCTTCGTACCTCTCCCCATCGGCACACAACAGCTTCAATAAAACCTAGAGAAGCAACGAAGTAGGGTTTTAGATTTAACGATGCGAACAAAGAATCAGGGATTTACAGACAATAATTGGACTTTTGGAAGAGGCATGAATGGTCTGCGATTCATCACCTGCGGGGAGAGGGAAATTTTGCGGTGGGGAAGAGGAGATTTGAAGAAATTTTCTAGATGACGACCGAGGATGAGGGCTGAGAGGGAGACATGAAGGCGGGCAGAGACCGGAAGATCAGATTTCAAAATTGCGTGACAACAACGCCGGGGACGCCTATCGTATCCAATGCTGTCAATATATATATATATATATATTATTATGAATAATAAATTATAATTATATTTTTAAAAGAATTATTTATATATTTTTAATATTATTAATATCATAATTTGATATCATATTCTTTATAAATAATTCAAATTTCTAAGTTCTGAAATTAGTGTATGTTTTATTTAAGTGGTCATTCTAGTACCTAGATTTTGTTTAGCTTTGGGGTCTAATTTCACATGATATGATTTTTTATTATGGTTTTTGCTTGTTTACAAAAATAATTTATTGAGGATATGTTTATTTGTGAAAATTATTTATTAAATAAAATATATTTTTTATGTCTAATATTTTTTTAAAAAATATTTTTTTTATTTGATGTTATAATTATCTTATTAATTTGATCAAAATAAAAAAAATTTACTGGTTAAAATTTAAATTTTATATAATAATATTTAAATAATTATTTTCTAAAAAAAATATTTTTAATTTTTAATTTAATATTTAATAAATATTAATATTATAAAAAAATTTAAAAAATATAACAATATTTTATATTTTTATTTATTTTAATCTTATCATTTAATTAAAATTTAATAACTATAAGTGAATAAGCAGGATTCTTCTTCTATTAAGAAGAAGCAGAATCCTCAAATCTGTCATGCAATGGCTAATATTTTATGGACTTGTTTAAATTTAAAAAATTTAATGGAGAGAAAAAAAATGAAAACATAGAGTTGGATCATAATGTAGGATATTTTTTTATAAATAAAATAATATAGTTTTAATAGTAAAAATTATTTATTAATTAAATATAATAAATTTAATATGATGCGCACCGGATAAAATCTTATTAGTTATTTGGATTGGATAAAAATAAATTCACCATAACTTTATTTTTTAATTTATAATTTTTTAAAAAATAATAAAAATTAATATTCTAACAAAAAAATATTATCTTAAAATATACTTGTATAAATTATTATATGCATACAAAAATAAGATTTAATAAAATTATATTTTATTAATGTAATATATTAAAAAAATTAAAATTCATATTGGACAACTTCTTTAATTTTATGTATAGATTAAAAAAACTAATCATATATTAAATTTATTTTCTTTCTCATAGTTATTGATATGTATATTAAAAATGGGCTCGCCTAAAAAGTCAACGAAAGTCCAAGAATGATGGTCAACACTTTAACAGCCCAGTTTGAGGACAGGCTCAGAATCTGAGAGGCTCAGGACGGTCAACACTGGCGTTGACCGTCTGGGTGGCCAACGCGCGCAGACGGTCAACTCAAACGTTGGTCGTCCGTGTGCTGCACGATGGACCTAAATAGGCTTCTCTACAGTGACGGGCTTGATCCGTTTGAGCCCATGACCCATCAGCAGCCAACAAAGACTTTTCCTTGAATTATCATTC